>LLCB01000681.1:0-12858 GCA_001414345.1 Hymenoscyphus infarciens | reverse complement strand
AAAAACTATTAAAATCTAGTTTTAAAGATATAAAAACTAGTTAAAAGCTAGTAGACTATATATTTTTATAATTTCTTAATTATAAACTTAATTATATTATATATTTATCTTTTTAAATAAAGCTTTAATTACTTACTAGTTCTTTTAACTCTTTTATACTAAAAAGTATTAAAATCTAATTTTAAAGATATAAAAACTAGTTAGAAGCTAGTAGACTATATATTTTATAATTTCTTAATAATTAATTTATATATATTAAATATTTATCTTTTTAAATAAAGCTTTAGTTATTAACTAGTTCTTTTAACTATTATATACTAAAAACTATTAAAATCTAGTTTTAAAGATATAAAAACTAGTTAAAAGCTAGTAGACTATATATTTTTATAATTTCTTAATTATAAAATTAATTATATTATATATTTATCTTTTTAAATAAAGCTTTATGTTAGTGTTAGGTAATAATTACCTTACTTACTAATAGGCTTTAGGTTTAAACCTTAGTCTATATTAGTTCTTTCTAGTGTTGTCTAGAACGTTCAGTTACGTTCTCGGTTACGGTTAAGCGAACACGTGATCCCTAGAACCTTCTAGTAACCCCTTTGATTTATAAGCTATAGAAGCTTCTAGTATTTACTCTAGAAGTATATATAGCCCTCTTCTATCTTTTAGCTAGTAATTAAGTTAAAATTTACTAAGTCTTTTATACTTATACTTCGACTTCTTAGAAACGTGATTTAGCGATTACCTGACCTACCTTATGCCGATTTAACTTACGTACTTCTGACCTACTCTATAGCCTACTCTATAGTCTACTCTATACGTATATAACCTCTTATAGGTTATGAGCCCGGAGAGCTATTTTTAGGTCTCTGGAGCTGAACTTGTCTTGTCACGTGATATCACGTGACCTTACCTGACTTCTGGTCTGAATACCGTCATATTTGGTGGTATACTCTACCCCCTCTACCCCTCTCTAATAGTGAAGTCTTTAGTAAGAGATCTATGTCCTGCGTCTCTGAGATAGGAGCTCTAGTAAGAGTAAAGCTAGAGATATAAGTAAATATATATAAAAACTTATATATATACTACTTATACTTAGACTTATGGCTATATCTATATAATTACGTCATCCTATAGCGGGTGGTATAGCCTTCTTTTTAAACTAAGAAGCTTAGACTTATAGCTACCTTTATATAGGGACTTATATATATAAAGAAGCTAGTAAGAAGTGGCTATCTCTTCTAGTAGACTTTTAGATTATATAAGACTACTATTATCTATACTTATAAGAAGCTATCCTTAGAGAGGGTTAAGTATAGCTTAATTAGTATATAGGTTATCTTATTCTTATATAAGATAAGTTAGCTTAGTAAGAAAGAAAGATAGTATAGTTATTTATATTTAAAAGAGAATATAAAGCTTACTATTCTTCTCTAACTAAAAAAGCTAATAAGTACTTAAAAGAGTACGTTTTAATCTATATATATATAGACTTTAAAAAGAGGATTTAAATATGTCTTCTACTTTATTTAAAGGAGAGAAGCTAATTAGCTACTCTAATTATATAGAGTAGCTTATAAAAGCTAAGCTTTATCTAAAGATAAACGGTTTTATATCTTATATTTTAAGTACTATTAAAGAACTTAGGAAGTTTTTATACTATAATAAGATAAAAGAAGGTAAATATAAGCTTAAATCGGATAAACTAGCTATAAAATATAAAGATAAGCTAGACGATTATAAAGCTAAGAGTAATAAAGCTTTAGCTACTTTATAAGCTATTATCTCTTCTAATAATTTAAAGAGATATATAGATATTAACTCTCCTTCTAATCTTTAGGATAAAATTAAGACTGACTTTAGTAGCTCTAGTCTAGAACTAGTAGGTTGATATTATAATAAGATAACTAATATCTACTATAGTAACTTTAGTACTATAGAAGAATATATATCTAAAATCTAGTCTTTAGTTATATACTTAAGAAGCTTAAATAAAAAAGTATCTAATGCTTTTATATTAGTTACTATCTTTAATAGTCTTTTTAGCTCTTTTAATTCTTTTATATCTAGAAAGTACGAAGATATAAGAAACGACGTTAGTTTTATAAACTTAGATAACTTAATAAGTAACCTTATAAGTAAAGAGTCTAGAATGACTTAAAGAAGTAATTTAGAAGCTAATAAAGCTTCTATTAAAACTAGCTCTTTATATACCTACTATAATAAAAAGGGGTATATTAAGAGTAAATGCTTTATACTTTACCTAAAGCTTAGAAAGAGCTCTAATAATACTAGTAATAATACTAGTAAAAATACTAGTAATAATACTAGTAATAATTCTTTTAAGAAGAATAAAAAGAAGAATAAAGATAAAGATAAAGATAAAGACTCTAATAACTCTAAAGCTTTACCTAGAGTTATTATATTAGCTAGTACTAATAGTAAGAATAATAATACTATAGCTAGCTTTACTAGCTCTAATAATAGACTAGTATTAGACTTTAGAGCTACTAAATACTTTATGTCTAATAAAGACTAGCTTCTTAATTTTAAAGAGCTAAATAGCTTAATTATAGTAGCTAATAATATTAAAGAACTTCTATTAGATAAAGGTAATATACTTATTACTTATAAAGGGATAGAGCTACTTATTAAGGACGTATACTACGTTCCTAGTCTTAATAATACTCTGATTTTAGCTTACTCTTTAGCTAGTAAAGGTTAGGATATTAAGCTTAATAAAGACTATATTTATATTAGTAATAATAAAGCTAATATTAAGATTAAAGCTATTTAGTAAAATAATGCTTATTATCTTTCTAAACTAGCTATAGACTATAGTAAGCTTAAAAAAGTAGTTTATAGTATTAATAAGTTTATTAAAGAAGAAAATCTTACTCTATTATATAAGAGACTTAATTACTTAAACCTAGAGTATTTAGTTAAAACTATAGATAATACTATAGGCTTTAAGCTTAGTAATAAGTCTAATAAGACTATAGATAATTATAAACCTTACTATTTAGATAAACTAACTAAGAAAGTAAGCTATATACCTTTAAAGAGTCCTAGTAATAGTAACTCTCTTACTTACTTTAACTTAGATATAGCTAGTCCTTTTAGAGTTAAAGGAAATAAAGAAGAATCTTACTTTATTACTTTTACTTATTAAAAGACTAGACTAGTCTATATCTATACTATTAAGCTTAAATTAAAGGCTTTAGATACTTTAATAGAACTATATAAGCTATTAAAGAATTAATTTAATATCTCTATTAAAGGATTATACTTAGATAATATTAAAGAGTTTAAAAGTACTAAGTAGGATCTATTTTATAAAGAGAATAGGATATATAACAATTATATAAACCCTTATAGTTAAGAATAGAATAGTATATTAGAACGTCTTAATAGATATATTCTAGAAAGACTTATAGCTATAGTAGCTAAAAAGAATATACTACTATATTTTTAGCCTTACTTAGTTAAGTCTATAATTTATATAAAGAATTAGACTTATAACTCTACTATAAAAAGTACTTTTTATAAAGCTATTTTAAAAGAAAAGCTTAATATATCTTATATTAAAGTACTAGGCTCTTTTTATTATTATCTTAAGCTAAAAGAAGTAAGACTTAAAGATAGCCTAGGAAAGCTAGAAGTTAAGGCTAATAAAAGTATACTAGTAGGCTTTAATTCTTCTAATAACTATTTAGTCTATAACTTTAATAAAAAGACTATAGACTCTACTAAAGATATTACTATTAAAGAAGAATTAGAGTATAAAGAAGACTATAGTACTCTACTAGATTCTAATTTAAAAGACTATAATACTCTTTTAGAGATTATAAATAAACCTTCTAAAGATAAAGAGCTTTCTATAAATATAGAAGAATTAAAAGAAGAAGAAGCTATAGAAGATATTAATCTTATAATAGAAAGCAAAGATAAAGAAGCTATAAAGGAATCTATTAATCTAAGACCTTAAAAAGCTATTAGCTATAACTATAATAGAAGCTATACTAAAAAAACTAATATAGCTTCCTTTTATAACTACGCTACTTCTACTCTTTTAGTCTTTAAAATAGAAGGTAAAAACCTTATAAAAGAAGATAATAATAAGGCTATAACTTCTAAAGTTACTATTAAGAAGCTTATAAGTTTTATTTAAGAACCTAAAACTTATAAAAAAGCTATTAGTCCTAGTAATCCTTATAAAGACTACTAGATTAAGTCTATATAAAGTAAGCTAAATACTTTAGAGTCTAATAAGACTTAGAAAGCTAATAGCTTTTTAGACTCTTCTTCTTCTTCTTCTATTATACCTATTAAAACTAGGTAGGTTTATAAAATTAAAGATCTTAAAGATAGCTATATAAAGCTAAAAAGTCGATTTATAGCTAAAGGCTTTAAATAGATCTATAGAAGAGACTATATAGACTCTTATACTAGACTTATTAAGTAGATCTTATAGAAACTAGTCTTTACTTTAGTTATACTTTATAGTCTTATTATATATAAGATAGATATAGTATCTACTTTTACTTATAAACCTATAGATACTAGTAATCTATATATAAAGCCTCTTAAAAAACTAGGTACTTACTTAAAAGTAAGTAACTACTTTATAAAAGAAAGTAATAGTATTACTAGTCTATTACTTTTAAAGGCTTTATATAGCTTAAAACAATTAGCTAGGATCTAGTACTATACTTTAACTAAAGTTCTTAAAGACTTAAAGTATAGTCCTTTAAACTCTAAATCTTGTCTTTAGATTAATAGAAAGAAGTCTATTATACTTAGTATATATGTAGACGATATAGTTATAATAGCTTCTTCTATTCTATTAGCTAAAGAACTTATTAAAAACCTAGAAAAGTATTTTATAATTAAAGACTTAGGACTTATAAAAGACTATCTAGGCATATATATTACTATAAGTAAAGACTCTTATAATAATTAGGTTTTAAAGCTAGACTAAAGTAATTATATAGTTAAAGTATTAGAAAAGTACGGTTTTAAAGAAGCTAATCCTATATATACGCCTATAATAGCTAAAGTAAAACTAATACCTAATAAAGATAAAGCGTTTAAATTAGATATAAAGCTATTTTAAGGTATTATAGGTTATTTACTATATATTACTCTAGGAACTAGACCTAATATAGCTTATTTAGTTATAAGATTAGCTAGATATACTAGTAATCCTAGCTCTAATCATTTTAAAGCTATTAAAAGAGTTCTAAGATATCTTAATACTACTATTAATTATAGTATTAAATACTATAGTAACTTATCCCTTTATATAAGCAGCTTTACTAATACTAATTACACTAGAGATATTAGTACTAGGAAGTTTACTAGTAGCTATATATTCTATATAACAGGTAGTCCCTTTACTTAGCGTAATAAGCTTTAGTCTATTATAACTTAAAGCTCTACTAAAGCTAAATACATAGCTCTTAATCTAGCTATTAAAGAAGCTATATATATTATAGCTTTACTTAAAGAGTTAGGCTTTTATAAATAAGTAAAGTTCTCTCTATATATTAATAATAAAAGCACTATAAACCTAAACGAAAACCCTATATTTTACGAACATACTAAATATATAAACGTGAAATATTACTTTATAAGAGACCTTATTACTAAGGGTATTATAGATATTATATACGTCTTTACTAAAGAACAAAAAGTAGACGGCTTTACTAAAGCTTTAAATAAAGTAAAGCATAAGAGCTTTCTTAAAGAACTTAGCTTTATATAAGCTATATATTTAGTATTCTCTATTAAAGAGATACTTTTATTTATTTTTACTACTCTCTTTAAAAAGGTATTTGTTCTTTAAGATTAGATTAGTTATTAGTCTACTTTTAGCTCTTACTAAGTCTATTAACTTATACTTTAAAGTTAAGTTAATATTTACTTCTACTTTATTTACTTACTTCTACTTTAAAGTTAAGTAAGTATTTCCTCTATTATTAAGTAAAATACTTATTAAGAGAGTATGTTAGTATTAGGTAATAATTACCTTACTTACTAATAAGCTTTAGGTTTAAACCTTAGTCTATACTAGTTCTTTCTAGTGTTATCTAGAAGGTTCGGTTACGTTCTTAGTTATAGTTAAGTAAACATGTGATCCCTAGAACCTTCTAATAACCTCTTTGATTTATAAGCTATAAAAGCTTCTAGTATTTACTCTAGAAGTATATATAGCCCTCTTCTATCTTTTAGCTAGTAATTAAGTTAAAATTCACTAAGTCTTTTATACTTATACTTTAACTCCTTAGAAACGTAATTTAGTGATTATCTAACCTACTCTATACCGATTTAACTTACGTACTTCTAACCTACTCTATAGCCTACTCTATAGTCTACTCTATATATATATAACCTCTTATACTTTAATTACTTACTAGTTCTTTTAACTCTTTTATACTAAAAAGTATTAAAATCTAATTTTAAAGATATAAAAACTAGTTAGAAGCTCGTAGACTATATATTTTTATAATTTCTTAATAATTAATTTATATATATTAAATGTTTATTTAAACAATTAAAGCTATACTTTCTACTAGTTCTATAAGAGGTTATATACGTACAGGGTAGACTATAGAGTAGGTCAGAAGTACGTAAGTTGAATCGGCACAGGGTAGGTCAGGTGATTACTAAATCACGTTTCTAAGGAGTTGAAGTATAAGTATAAAAGACTTAGTAAATTTTAACTTGATTCTTAACTAAAAGATAGAAGAGGGCTATATATACTTCTAGAGTAAATACTAGAAGCTTCTATAGCTTATAAATCAAAAGGGGTTACTAGAAGGTTCTAGGGATTATATATTCGCTTAACTATAACCGAGAACGTAACTGAACCTTCTAGACAATACTAGAAAGAACTAGTATAGACTAAGATTTAAACCTAAAGCCTATTAGTAAGTAAGGTAATTATTACCTAATACTAATATACCCTCTTAATAAGTACTTTACTTAATAATAGAGGAAATACTTACTTAACTTTAAAGTAGAAGTAAGTAAACAAAGTAGAAGTAAATAAACTAGACTAAAATATTAACTTAACTTTAAAGTATAAGTTAATAGACTAAGTAAGAGCTAAAAGTAGACTAATAACTAATCTAATCTTAAAGAATAAATACCTCTTTAAAGAGAGTAGTAAAAATAAATAAAAGTATCTCTTTAATAGAGAATACTAAATATATAGCTTATATAAAGCTAAGTTCTTTAAGAAAGCTCTTATACTTTACTTTATCTAAAGCTTTAATAAAGCCGTCTGCTTTTTATTCTTTAATAGAGATGTATATAATATCTATAATACCCTTAGTAATAAGGTCTCTTATAAAGTAATATTTCACGTTTATATATTTAATACGTTTATAAAATATAAGGTTCTTACTTAAGTCTATAACGCTTTTATTATTAATATATAAAGAGAACTTTACTTATTTATAAAAGTCTAACTCTTTAAGTAAAGCTATAATATATATAGCTTCTTTAATAGCTAGATTAAGAGCTACGTATTCAGCTTTAATAGAGCTTTAAGCTATAATAGACTAAAGCTTACTACGCTAAGTAAAGAGACTACCTACTATATAGAATATATAGCTACTAGTAGACTTTCTAGTACTAATATCTCTAGTATAATCAACGTTAATAAAGCTACTTATATAAGAGGATAAGTTACTATAGTATTTAATACTATAATTAATAGTAGTATTAAGATATCTTAGAACTCTTTTAATAGCTTTAAAATAATTAGAACTAAGATTACTAGCATATTTAGCTAATCTTATAACTAAATAAGCTATATTAGGTCTAGTTCCTAGAATAATATATAATAAATAACCTATAATACCTTAAAATAGCTTTATATCTAATTTAGACGCTTTATCTTTATTAAGTACTAGTTTTACTTTAGCTATTATAAGTATATATATAAGATTAGCTTCTTTAAAGCTATACTTTTCTAATACTTTAGCTATATAATTACTTTAGTCTAGCTTTAGAACCTAATTATTATAAGAGTCTTTACTTATAGTAACGTTTATACCTAGATAGTCTTTTATAAGTTCTAAGTCTTTAACTATAAAATACTTTTCTAGGTCTTTAATAAGTTCTTTAGCTAATAGAATAGAAGGAGCTATTATAGCTATATTATTTATATATATACTAAGTATAATAGACTTCTCTCTATTAATCTAAAGATAAGATTTAAAGTTTAAAAGACTATACTTTAAGTCTTTAAGAACTTTAGTTAAAGTATAGTACTAGATCCTAGCCGATTACTTTAAGCTATATAAAGCTTTTAAAAGTAATAGACTAGTAATACTATTACTTTCTTCTATAAAGTAGTTACTTACTTTTAAGTAAGTATCTAGTCCTTTAGAAGGCTTTATATATAGATTACTAGTATCTATAAGTCTATAAGTAAAAGCAGATACTATATCTATCTTATATATAATAAGACTATAAAGTATAGCTAAAGTAAAGACTAGTTTCTATAAAATCTATTTAATAACTCTAGTATAAGAGTTTATATAGTCTCTTCTATAAATCTACTTAAAGCCTTTAGCTATAAATCAACTTTTTAGCTCTATATAGCTGTCTTTAAGATCTTTAATCTTATAAACTTACTTAGTTTTAATAAGTATAATAGAAAAAGAAGAAGAAGAGTCTAAAGAGCTATTAGCTTTCTAAGTCTTATTAGACTCTAAAGTATTTAGCTTACTTTATATAGACTTAATCTAGTAGTCTTTATAAGGATTACTAAGACTAATAGCTTCTTTATAAGTTTTAAGTTCTAAAATAAAACCTATAAGCTTCTTAATAGTAACTTTAGAAGTTATAGCCTTATTATTATCTTCTTTTATAAGGTTTTCACCCTCTATTTTAGAGACTAAAAGAGTAAAAGTAGTATAGTTATAAAAGGAAGCTATATTAGCTTTTTTAGTATAGCTTCTATTATAGTTATAGCTAATAGCTTTTTAAGGTCTTAGATTAATAGATTCCTTTATAGCCTCTTTATCTTTGCTTTCTACTATAGGATTAATATCTTCTATAGCTTCTTCTTCTTCTTCTAATTCTTTTATATTTATAGAAGGCTCTTTATCTTTAAAAGGTTTATTTATAATCTCTAAAAGAGTATTATAGTCTTCTAAATCAGAATCTAGTAGAGTACTATAGTCTTTTTTAGACTTATAGTCTTCTTTATACTCTAATTCTTCTTTAATAGTAATATCTCTAGTAGAGTCTATAGTCTTTTTATTAAAGTTATAGACTAAATAGTTATTAGAAGAATTAAAGCTTACTAGTATACCTTTATTAGCCTTAACTTCTAGCTTTCCTAGACTATCTTTAAGTCTTACTTCTTTTAGCTTAAGATAATAATAAAAAGAGCCTAGTACTTTAATATAAGATATATTAGGCTTTTCTTTTAGAATAGCTTTATAAGAAGTACTCTTTATAGTAGAGTTATAAGTCTAATTCTTTATATAAATTATAGACTTAACTAAGTAAGGCTAAAAGTATAGTAGTATATTCTTTTTAGCTACTATAGCTATAAGTCTTTCTAGAATATATCTATTAAGACGTTCTAATATACTATTCTATTCTTAACTATAAGGGCTTATATAATTGTTATATATCCTATTCTCTTTATAAAATAGATCCTACTTAGTACTTTTAAACTCTTTAACATTATCTAAGTATAATCCTTTAATAGAGATATTAAATTAATTCTTTAATAGCTTATATAGTTCTATTAAAGTATCTAAAGCCTCTAATTTAAGCTTAATAGTATAGATATAGACTAGTCTAGTCTTTTAATAAGTAAAGGTAATAAAGTAAGATTCTCCTTTATTTCCTTTAACTCTAAAAGGACTAGCTATATCTAGGTTAAAGTAAGTAAGAGAGTTACTATTACTAGGACTCTTTAAAGGTATATAGCTTACTTTCTTAGTTAGTTTACCTAGATAATAAGGTTTATAATTATCTATAGTCTTATTAGACTTATTACTAAGCTTAAAGCCTATAGTATTATCTATAGTTTTAACTAAATACTCTAGGTTTAAGTAATTAAGTCTCTTATATAATAGAGTAAGATTTTCTTCTTTAATAGACTTATTAATACTATAAACTACTTTTTTAAGCTTACTATAGTTTATAGCTAGTTTAAGAAGATAATAAGTATTATTTTACTAAATAGCTTTAATCTTAATATTAGCTTTATTATTACTAATATAAGTATAGTCTTTATTAAGCTTAATATCTTAACCTTTACTAGCTAAAAAGTAAGCTAAAATCAGAGTATTATTAAGGCTAGGAACGTAGTATACGTTCTTAATAAGTAGCTCTATCCTTTTATAAGTAATAGGTATATTATCTTTATCTAATAGAGGTTCTTTAATATTATTAGCTACTATAATTAAGCTATTTAGCTCTTTAAAATCAAGAAGCTAGTCTTTATTAGACGTAAAGTGTTTAATAGCTCTAGAGTCTAATACTAGTCTATTATTAGAGCTAGTAAAGCTAGCTATAGTATTATTATTCTTACTATTAGTACTAGCTAATATAATAACTCTAGGTAAAGCTTTAGAGTTATTAGAGTCTTTATCTTTATCTTTATCTTTATTCTTCTTTTTATTCTTCTTAAAAGAATTATTACTAGTATTATTACTAGTATTTTTACTAGTATTATTACTAGTATTATTAAAGCTCTTTCTAAGCTTTAAGTAAAGTATAAAGTATTTACTCTTAATATACTCTTTTTTATTATAGTAGGTATATAGAGAGCTAGTTTTAATAGAAGCTTTATTAGCTTCTAAATTACTTCTTTAAGTTATTCTAGACTCTTTGCCTATAAGGTTACTTATTAAGTCGTCTAAGTCTATAAAACTAATATTGTTTTCTATATCTTTATACTTTCTAGATATAAAAGAATTAAAAGAGCTAGGAAGACTATTAAAGATAGTAACTAGTATAAAAGTATTAGATACTTTTTTATCTAAGCTTCTTAAGTATATAACTAAGGACTAGATTTTAGATATATATTCTTCTATAGTACTAAAGTTACTATAGTAGGTGTTAGTTATCTTATTATAATATTAACTTACTAGTTCTAGACTAGAGCTACTAAAGTTAGTCTTAATTTTATCTTAAAGATTAGAAGGAAAGTTAACGTCTATATATCTCTTTAAATTATTAGAAGAGATAATAGCTTATAAAGTAGCTAAAGCTTTATTACTCTTAGCTTTATAATCGTCTAGCTTATCTTTGTATTTTATAGCTAGTTTATCTAATTTAAGCTTATATTTACCTTCTTTTATTTTATTATAGTATAAAGACTTTCTAAGTTCTTTAATAGTACTTAAGATATAGAGTATAAAACTATTTATCTTTAGATAAAGCTTAGCTTTTATAAGCTACTTTATATAGTTAGAGTAGCTAATTAGCTTCTCTCTTTTAAATAAAGTAGAAGATATATTTAAATCCCCTTTTTAAAGTCTATATATATATATATATATAGATAGATTAAAATATACTCTTTTAAGTACTTATTAGCTTTTTTAGTTAGAGAAGAATAGTAAGCTTTATATTTTCTTTTAAATATAAATAACTATACTATCTTTCTTTCTTACTAGGCTAACTTATCTTATATAAGAATAGGATAACCTATATACTAATTAAGTTATACTTAACCTTCTTTAAGAATAGCTTCTTATAAGTATAGATAATAGTAGTCTTATATAATCTAAAAGTCTACTAGAAGAGATAGCTACTTCTTACTAGCTTCTTTATATATATAAGTCCTTATATAAAGGTAGCTATAAGCCTAGGCTCCTTAGTTTAAGAAGAAGGCTATACTACCTGCTATAGAATGACGTAATTGTATAGATATAGTTATAGGTTTAAGTATAAGTAGTATATATATAAGTTTTTATATATATTTACTTATATCTCTAGCTTTACTCTTATTAGAGCTCTTATCTTAGAGACATAGGATATAGATCTCTTGCTAAAGACTTTACTATTAGAGGGAGTAGGGGGTATACCACCGAATATAACGGTATTTAGACCAGAAGTCGGTAATATCACGTAATATTATATAAAACGAGTTCAGCTCTAGAGACCTAAAGTTGGCTCTCCAGGCTTATAACCTATAAGAGGTTATATATGTATAGGGTAGACTATAGGGTAGGTTAGAAGTACGTAAGTTGAATTAGCATAGAGTAGGTTAGGTAATCGCTAAATTATATTTCTAAGAAGTTGAAGTATAAGTATAAAAGACTTAGTGAATTTTAACTTAATTCTTAACTAAAAGATAGAAGAGAGCTATATATACTTTTAGAGTAAATACTAGAAGCTTTTATAGCTTATAAATTAAAAGGGGTTGCTAGAAGGTTCTAGGGATTACGTGTTTGCTTAACTGTAACCGAGAACGTAACCGAACCTTCTAGACAATACTAGAAAGAACTAGTATAGACTAAGGTTTAAACCTAAAGCCTATTAGTAAGTAAGGTAATTATTACCTAATACTAACAAGTTCTTTTAACTCTTATCTACTAAAAAGTATTAAAATCTAGTTTTAAAGATATAAAAACTAGTTAGAAGCTAGTAAACTATATATTTTTATAATTTCTTAATAATTAATTTATATATATTAAATATTTAACTTTTTAATTAAAGCTTTAGTTACTTACTAGTTCTTTTAACTCTTATATACTAAAAAGTATTAAAATCTAATTTTAAAGATTAAAAAACTAGTTAAAAGCTAGTAAATTATATATTTTTATAATTTCTTAATAATTAATTTATATATATTAAATATTTAACTTTTTAATT
>LLCB01000680.1:0-12869 GCA_001414345.1 Hymenoscyphus infarciens | reverse complement strand
CCAAAAAAGGTTTTTCCCCAAAACCCACTGTAATCTTGCTCGAAGTTTATTAGTACTATATCGAATATTGCCTAGAAGGATTACCAAGCAACAAAAAGCCCTGGGTGTCAATCGGGGCAGCATCCGATCACTCGCCCCATGGGCCTCTGAGTTGTCAAGTCAGAGCTTTTTTCGTAATCTCGACTCGTACGCCTATTATTCCACGGGACCATCTGCGCGACAAGCCACCAATCCAAGTAGGTTCGTTAATCCAGATTCCCAGAATGCTTCTTGACTATTTGCTTACAAGTACTAGAAGCTTTTGTGTGGGCCGAGGGGCCCTCTCGTGAATTGAGCCATGTAACTCTTGCCTCCAATACACACTGGAGTATATTGGTTCGTCAATGCTCAAGGTTAGCCAAAGAGCATAATAAGCGTTTTGTTTAACTTGATTTGAGCGGTGCGGGAGAAAGCTGTTCAAATCTTGATCCCGCTATGCTAGCGAAGTTTACGGTAACACATCCAGCCTGAGCATTCGCTTCAAGCGTTTGGAGCCATAATTTCGAAAGCCCTCTAATTTTAAAGCATAGTGCAATGTTTTTACTACGAAGCTGTTTAGCTCAGTTACCGCCTGTGGGGTCGAAATTGTTCCTGAGACAGACAACGATTCCAGTTTAACAGCTACATTTAAATCTCTTTGCGCTTTACACCTCATGGCAACTGTTTTATCACGTTTTTGTGCAATTGCTCTATGTTTTTTAATCGGTAATTATCCATTTTGCCCTCTAAATGATGATTTATACCTTAAATATCCCTTGATTGATGAATAATACCTGGAATACCCCTTGTTTTTGTACCCCTTATTTTTAGAGGGCAAAACTGTCAAAACAGGGGTATTCCAGTCAGTAAATATTCACTACTTTTACTATGTATCTACACCCGTTTTTGAGTGAATCAAAACTATATGCTAGGATGCCTTATAATATTCGAGTACTAAAATCTATTCCCTCTCTATCTTCTTCCACTATTGCCACCACCACTAATATGCTAGCCCTTAAGTACAAGGATAAGGTAGAGGAATTAATGAGCGATTTATTGAGCTAGGAGTATACCCTGAAGTTTTGAGTACTCAAGGCAAGAAGGAAAAGCGACGATCGGGTGATAGTTGGGGTATAATCGATGGGTATTATTGCTATATGGATCGAGAGCGTATAGTGGATGTCAATGGACGTCGCTTTGCGCCATCAATATTGGATCAATTATATGGAGTAAAGGTAGTAGAGCAGGAGCTGGAGCAGGAGCAGGAGGATGCAGACGTTTAGGGCGAAATTAGTATGGACAGTGCTGAGCCGAGAATTGATCCTGCTGCGCAAGGAGGAATTGGAATTGAGGTTGATCTAAGTACCTAGGAGGGCTAAAAAGCCGTCGATTTAAGAGATAAAAGCGTTAAGCGAAAGCGTAAGGATTGGAGTATTATACTACTAGAGGGTACTCGTAAAAGTTTACGTATTAGGAAGTAGGTAGATAGTGTAGTAGTAGGTTAATTTACTGTATTCATTGAATTTTTGGTGTATTAGTATAGAGAAAACAATGAATGAGGAAAATATCTTTACTGACTAGAATACCCCTGTTTTGACAGTTTTGCCCTCTAAAAATAAGGGGTACAAAAACAAGGGGTATTCCAGGTATTATTCATTAATCAAGGGATATTTAAGGTATAAATCATCATTTAGAGGGCAAAATGGATAATTACCGTTTTTTAATTGATAGATGTATGCTATGAGCTTTTGATAATTCACTTCGTGATTGAAGTTCCACCGCTGCAAGTGTGAATACCTGCGCCAACGTAGAACTCGGTATATTGTACCGTCATCCGCTTGAATTTCCCCAAATTTCTCCTAGCCAACATCCAGCATCCACGGCGCAAAACTCCACAACACAGGCCGACCGACATCCCAGTAACATGGCGACCTAAGATCCCGGAAATACCCAGATGGGGCAGGTGCAGCCAGGGCGCTATGAGATGAGCAGACTTGGGGCAGAAAAGAAGCGAAAAGAAAAAACTCACAAGCTAGTACTCAATGAACTCGACGACAACCAATCGACCGAATTCCATACCAAGAGAGCTGTCCTGCGAGCCGAGTTCAATGGCGAGATACTGCGCTCTAAGGTGGCTAACCTCACCAGTACTCTTGTAGCAGAAAATAAGAGAAGGAAGAGAAAGGCGGAAGCGAGTCTTCGGAATGATAAGGCTGATTTAGATGGCAGGATCGCTGAACACAAGAAGAAAGAGGCAGCAGCTTTGGAAAATCCCCCCCCCCCTGAGCCTAACTCCTCTAAGCGAACCCTTTCCCAGCCCATTGTACCAAAGGCACCGAAGAGAGCTCGACGTTCCAGACCAGCCAAATCCGCTTCGGTCTCGACTAATAATGCTTCTTTTCCGCCAGCTTCGGAGTCTCGAAAACACACGCAAGCAGAAACGAAGGAATATCCGAGCAGCCTTCTTCATCCACAGGAACTGGAGTTTCGAGCGGAATCAACAGAGGTTTCACCACAAGTGCCTCACTCACTGGCACCAGAGTCTCGAAAGAATACGCATGGAGAACCTAAACCACAACAACGAGGTAGTGTCTCTCCAGAGCTTTTTCCACAACCCGCAATCCCTTCAATTCTCGCCAATCCCTCCCATCCGCCAGCACCAAAGCCTCGAGAGTCTACACAAGAGGAACAAGAACCGGAAGAAGGTCTACTTGCCAACTCAGCTTCAGTTCTTGGAGTGCTACAACAAAGCATTCTCTCTTTAGCCTCCAACAATGCTGCTAAGAAGTACAGGAGAGAGGGAAAGAGAAACACGGAAAGAGACTTCAAAGCATCGAGGTTTACAAGGTTGTAGTCGAGGCGCATTATCTCCCAGGAGGTTTACTCAGACAGCTCCCTCATGGAGGGTACGAATTCGACCAGGACATGTTCCGATTTACCCTTGAGATGTTCCCTCCTGATCCTCTATTATGGAGCATTCGACCGTGGTTATTCAAAAACTTTATCTACTACAATATTAACTACATCTTCGCGAAGTGTGTAAAGGAAGTTGAGCAGGGTATGGAGATCATTTAGATCAAGTTCAAATGGGGAGCCTCTTTGCAACTCTTTATCGACCGCTTGCAACAGACGTGTCCAGATATGAAATTTCTCAAAATGTAAGATATCTCGGGTTCCTTCTAGCCCTAAATACTAAACGTCTTTATAGTGAAAGCCTCAATTTCCCCTCTGCTGCGCCTGACGTCCTGTCTTACGGGCGTATGCTTTTGCATCCAACCAAGCCTGCGACTCTATATCGAGGGCGATATTGAAGGTTGACCAGCACAGGAATTCCATGAAATGTAAGTAATCTTGGTCTAATTCTGGCGATACGCCTTCCACCGATTCTACCCTCCTGGCTTACGAGCGTCTAATTTTGCAACCATAAGAGTGTTAATATTATTTTTAACGCTGTGGGTTGATTGGCTACACAACACCGTTCATCTGGATTTATAATGAAGGCGCTACTATATGAAGAAAATAGTATTTTTTAAAAAGCACTTGTTTCCTTGGTTGGATTCTGGGGCTAACAATAAGGGAGACTAGACAGTAGTCATGGCAAGGAAGGTCTTCTTTGTGCAGAAAATTCCATCATGATGTGGTAGTGTAGGTATGCTCAAGGTGTCGCAGCGAACAAGCCCGGTCCCGCCTATACTCAAGAAGTAAAACACATTTTGAGTCTTGATTTCCTATTGTTCTTCCTGGCAAACTGATGTATGCTTAAACGTAGCCGTGGCGTTTCTGGATCTTTAACAATTTTGTTCAAAGAACACTTTCTGCAAGTTTCACGTAATAAGGAAGGACTGAAGTAAGTACCTCTTCTAATAGGTATTATCTTTTCTCTTAGGCAGGTCGCTTTAAAGTGTATTTATGAATTCTAGATTTTGATAATAGAAAACTAAGTATTACCTAGGTAGGCGCTAGTTGCTATGTTGAAGTCATAATTGGTATTCCCCAATTATTCTTCTAGCATGCACTTCATAGCCGTTCCGAGCTCTTCTTCGCGTCGGAATTAGCCGCTGTAGCAAGGGTCTCCTTCAACCTCCGTCTCAATTCAACTTACAAACAACCTTCTCCTTCACCGAATACGCACTCTTCCACCACATAGGAGGATACCTAGGGCGTCCCGTATATACCAAAAGCCGGAATCGACTAAATCGCAAATCGCAAATCGCAAATTACAAAAGTTAAGAGATATAGCAAATCTTAAACTATATTATCCTATTCACTTACTCTCTTGCTCTCTTGCTCTCTTGCTCTCTTGCTCTCTTGCTCTCTTGCTCTCTTACTCTCTTGCTCTCTTACTCTCTTACTCTCTTACTCTCTTACTCTCTTATCCTATTCTTCTATATATTACGTATACTAAGAGAGTAGGAGAGAGAGTGAGAGAGAGAGTAGGAGAAGAATAAGGGTAAGGTGTAGGAGGTAAGAAGGTAAGTAAACATTCTGAGGGAAGGTTTTTCCTAGCGTAGGTAAGAGGAGTTTAGAGTAAACATTCTCCCTACTCTTCCCCTCTTCCTCTCTTTCTCTTTCTTCTCTCTTTATTATCTAAAAATAATAGGAAGAATACGATATAAGAGTTAGGTAATAGAGAGTAAGGAGGCGATAGTAAGGAGGCAATATTACTACTATATATATAATACTCGTCCTCTCTCTCTATCCTCTAATTAGTTACTATAGTTAAGACTGTCTAGTCTTAATAAAGAGAGATAAGGAGAGAGGGGGGGGGGAGGGGAGAAGGAGGGAGAGAGAACTTAAATTTAAAAATATTACATTTTATACTTATAAAAAGTAACACTTTGCGAATTACGATTTACGATTTTCGATTTAGTCGTTTCCGACTTTTAGTACATACGGGATGCCGTAATACCTTAAATCTACAAAAGTCCAAAAGCGACGTAATCGCAAATAGTAAATCGTAAATCGCAAAATGTTACTTTCTATAAGTAAAAAAGAGAATAATTAAATTCCCTCTCCCTCTTTCTCCTCCCTTCTCCTCCCCCTCCTCTCTCTCTTTATATTAAGACTAGACAGTCTTAACTATAGTAACTAGCGAATTAAAGAATAGAGAAGGATATTAAGTATTACGTCGATAGAAGTAACATCGCCCCCTCGCTATCTTATCGTCTCCTTACTATCGTATCTTTACTACCTATCACCTAACCCTTATATCGTATTCTTCCTATTATTTCTAGATAAATAAGAGAGTAAGAGGAAGAGGGGAAGAGGGGGAGGGGATTGTTTACTACTTTAGCTAAACTCCTCTTATCTACGCTAGGAAAAACTTTCCTCTGAAATGTTTACTCTCTCTCTTACTCTCTCTCTTACTCTCTCTCTTATGTAACGGCACGAAATACACACAACTATAGTAGAGGCATATGGGAGTGCGTATGGCAGAATGACGTGTGTAGATACTAGGCTCTGATACGGAAGAAAATAATAACTGTCCCTCTACTGTACTAAACATAAACGTCTATATATAAGAAGGTTAGAAGCTTCTAAGTTCTAATAATAATAATAACTAAGCCCTGCCTAATATAGCTAATACTAAATAATAAGAGCTAAAAAGCTAAATATATAACCTCTAATCCTTTAGAAAGCTAAATATATAATATCTAAACCTTAATCCCTTCTGTATATAAATATTAGATATTAATACCTTTGGTACTTCGCTCGCATAAGTATCGGTTATTTATAATCTCGGCCTTAGAGGTATCAGAGGTATTAGCACTGCTTAGGGGTATCGGCAGTTTTATAAATGCCGACAATTCAGGATGGTACTATTATATGATAATCTAGGATGGTATGCTATTACATCCCCCCTCCTTTAAAAAGACTCGTCCCAAGTCTTCGGTTAGCGATCGGCATGGTATTAGGTCGATCGGAGTATTGTTTGTCTTTTTGTCGTGAAGAATATGACTTGTCTTACTATTATAGTATCTAGTGGTCGAGGTGGGGTCGGTGGCTGGTGGTATTGTCGTTTGAGGGCTAATCGCTCTTTGTTTACTACTATATGCTGTATAACAATAGGATGCGAACGGAAGAGAAGCTGATGATTGGCTGGTGGGTAGCTTAGTCGTCATGAAGTATTCTAATGATCTGTGATCCGAATATACGTTGATACGCTTCTGACATAATATGAGTTCAAGGCGTCATTTCTTAAAAGCTTTTATAATAATAGATAGCTCTTTATTATAAATCTCTTAGTTTAATTCGTAGCCGACTAGGACGTGTAAGTAGAACCTAATAAGATACTAAAGGCTATTGTGTTATTATAAGAATATACCTACTATTACTCCTTCTAAAGAGTCTATTTCTACCTTTATATTATAATCAAGGTCGAAGTAGTATAAGGTTTATATAGTAAGTAGCTAGGTCTTTAGTACTTTAAAGGCTTTATTATATTTAAGTGTCTATAGAAATAGCTTTATAGAGTATGTTATTATAGTTAAGAGTTTAACGATTTTAGTATAACCTTTAATAAATTATCTATAGAATCCTATAAACCCTAGATAAGACTTTACACCTATTATAGTATTAGGTTAAACCTAGTTTTATAAAAGCTCTACTTTTTTAAGGTTAACTTTAAGTCCTTTTATAGTTAAGATAAATCCTAAGTATTTAACTCTAGTAATACTAAATTCGCTTTTCTTAATATCTACTTAAAGTCTTACTTCTTAGAGCTAATTTAAAACCTTCTTAACCTATTCTTTATATTCTTTAATAGTATCTAAATAAATTAAAATATTATCTAAGTAGATAATATAGAAGTTATCTAAATAGTTAATTAAGACGTTGTTTATATAATGTTAATAGGTAGTAGGGCTGTTATAGAGTCTAAAAAGAAGAACTTTATATTTATATATATTATACCTAGTTTTAAATATGATTATCTCTTCTAAGTTAAGGTCTATTTAGATATAATAGAAAGCTTATTTAATATCTAATTTAGTAAAGATTTTAGCTATTCTTATCTTAAAAAGGAGCTTATTAATATAAGGGATTAGATAAGGATTATTTTAGGTTAGAGTGTTTAGCTTTCTATAATTAATATAGAACTATAACTTGTTACTATTAGCCTTTTTAACGAAGAGTATAAGAGAGGCGAAAGAGCTATTACTATTAATAATAAACCCTTTGTCTAGGTTCTTTATAAGATACTCTTTTATAGCTTTAAGCTTTATAGTTAACTGTTAATATAAAGGCGAAAAGGAGTTAGGAAGTAGCTTATTTAAAGTAATCTTATAATCGTATTTATAGTAAGAAGGAAGCTTATTAGAAGCTACTTTTAAGAATACGTTTTTATAGAATAAGTAATACTTTAAGAGTTAGGCCTATATTAGAGCTCTTATCTTATTATTGTCTTAGAGAGGGGCTAATCTCTTATTAATAACCTAATCTAACTTATAGAGGCTTATTATATAAAATTCTAAATTAGGCTGTTTTATATTATAATATATTATATTAGTACTTATTTTATAGATAAAGGAGTATAAGGTCTAGCTTTTTAAGGCTATACTAGTAGTTTATAAAGGCTTTAAACTAAAGTTAGATATTAAAATTTTAGAAGGTATTATTATAGATAAAAGTAATAACTTAGCTATATATATAAGTCTACTCTTTTTATATCTTTCTTATTACTAGATAGTATATTCTCTTTAGTTTATATCTAACTAGTAATTTAAAAAAGGTTTCTAGTTCTAGCTAGAAAGAGAAAGTAAAATTTCCTTACTATAGTAGAGAGTTAGGGAGTATTTAGCTAGCTAAGTAATCTAGTTCTTTAAAGAGTTAAGAAGAACTTTAAAATAGTTTAACTACTTATTACTAATAATTAGGTCTTATTATCTAAGGTTTAGGATAATAAAGAAGTAGTTATAAATATAATATTTATTTATATTTAAATATAGTTATATAAACTAATTTACCTAGCTTTTAGTACTATTATTATATCTATAAATAGATACTAAATAAGGTAGTTTCTAGATCTTTAAACTTATTACTTTTAATAATTATAAAGCTAGGAGTTAATTTAGAAATAAGTACTTATTTACTCTTATATCTATTAAAGCTTATATTTTAATATTATATCTTTATATACTAAGAGTAGTATTTATAAGGAACTGTTTTCCTTCTATAAGCTTAGAAAGGTTAAGTCTAGATAGATTATATTTATATAAGCTTAAAAAGGTATTTTTATCTAGGCTTCTTTATTTTCTTTCTAACTTAGGTTAAAGTTAGAGTACTCTTTAAGTAGTTATTCTTTTTTAGATTAATTATTCTTCTCTATCTTATTAATACTAGGTAGATTAGAATAGTTAGGCTTAATATACTTAGGTTTCTTATAATTATAGTATTTTATACTAGTAGAGAGTTAGTTTATAAATAAAGTCTTTAATCTTTTATTAGTAGAAAGGGGTTTAAGAGATTAAGAAGTTTTTTAAGAAGTAGTATAAAGTCTATATAAGAGTAGTAAGGGTTTTATTAAGGAACTAGATAAGGTTTAGTTAGTATTAGGCTTTTAGTATAATAAGCTTATTATAATAGGTTTTTTAGTACTTATTATACTAGTTATATATAACTTAGTATTATAGTACTATTCTTTATCTATAAATAATAGGTCTCTTACTATCTTATTAAAGTTAGTATTCTAGTACCTTTTACTATTAACTAATTAGGTTTAAAGCTAAAGTATAAGCTTATCTTATATATAGTAGAACTTATTTTACTTAGATACTTCTTTAAGTATTATAATACTTAAAAAGTAACTTTTAAATTTTATAAAACTTTCTCTTATATAACTCTTCTATCTTATTTAAAGAGACTAAAAAGCGTTCTAAGTATCCTCCTTCTTATAACTTATTAGATAGTAGGTATTAAGAAGCTTAATTATCTCTTTATAGTCTTTAAATACTATCTTACTTATATTAGACTTATATTAAGGCTTTAAGTAGTTCTAGGTAAGTTTTATTATTATCTTTTAAATAAGAGCTTTATAAGTTAAAGGTGTCTAATAATAGTTAGTATTTATATAAAGTTAATTATATATTAATATTCTTTATTACTTATATATAGGTAAAACGCTATTATCTAAAAGTTTAATTTTTTTTATAATCTTACTTTTAATAGGTTAAAGAGCTTTTAGAGTACTTTTAGGTTATAGGTATAAGATAGGTTATAGTAAGGGATAAATATTAAGAGTAAGGTCTTACTTATAATAATAGTTTAAAGAGGTAAAAGAAGGTGTTCTTATAAGTTAGATTAGACTTAGACTTTAGTTATTATTTAATAGTTATTAACTAATTTATTATACTAGGTCTAATAATTAAGTAATCTAATTATCTTATTCTAAAATTCTCTATTCTTTTTCTTAATCCTTAGTTTTTATAGCTTAGATTATACCTTATATCTTATCTATATTAGAGAAGTCCTATTAATCTCTCTAGCTTCTAAGTGCTAGGCCTTTACCTTTGTTATTCTTAGGCTTCTTACTGTTCTTAGGTATACGGTACTAAGTTAGAGACCTTTTAATAGAGGCTTAACTTTGTTCCTTAAGAGGGCGCTCTATACTTAGAAGTAGAGCTTAGGAGGGACTAGGGGTTGCTTTAGATTCTAATATATTAAATATTAAATTAGAGGGGGGGGGGGTAGGATTAGATTTAGAAGCCTTCTAGATAACTATTATAAGTTAGCTTATTTACTAAATCTAGGGTTATTAGAACTCTTAGGAAATACTTAGTATATTCTAATCTCTTAATATATACTTAAATATAATTTATACTAGCTATTTATATAGATAATAAACTCTATTATTACTAGCTGTCTAGATAGTCTCTAATTACCTAGCTATATAAGGATGTTATTGTAATATTCTAAATTAAGTGTAAATCGACTTCTAAATAAGGAGTAGTAATAAGCTTAAAAAGAGATATTATTAAAGCTGTTACTGGCGAAGAAGAGTTATTGTTTTTATATAATAGTACGAAATATATATAACTATAGTAGAGGTATATAGGAGTATATATAATAGAATAACGTGTATAGATACTAGGCTCTGATATAGAAGAAAATAATAACTATCTCTCTACTATACTAAACATAAACGTCTATATATAAGAAGGTTAGAAGCTTCTAAGTTCTAATAATAATAATAACCGAGCCCTGCCTAATATAGCTAATACTAAATAATAAGAGCTAAAAAGCTAAATATATAACCTCTAATCCTTTAGAAAGCTAAATATATAATATTTAAACCTTAATCTCTTCTATATATAAATGTTAGATATTAATACCTTTAGTACTTCGCTTATATAAGTATTGGTTATTTGTAATCTCAGCTCTAGGGGTATTAGAGGTATTAGCACTGCTTAGAGGTATTAGCAGTTTCACGAATGCTGATAATTTAAGATAGTACTGTTATATAATAATCCAGGATAGTATGCTATCATATCTTACTCTCTCTCTTACTCTCTCTCTTACTCTCTCTCTTACTCTCTCTCTTACTCTCTCTCTTACTCTCTCTCTTACTCTCTCTCTTACTCTCTCTCTTACTCTCTTACTCTCTCTCTTCTATACTCTCTCGATATACGTAATATATAAAAGAAAAGAATAAGAAGTAAGAGAGTAAGTAGATAGTATAATATAATTTAAGATTAGCTATAGCTCTTAGAGGCCTTAGTTAATCTAGCTACAAATACTTAACTTTTGCGATTTACGCTTTAGTCGTTTTTGGACTTTTACACTTTTAGGACGCTCTAATACCTGAATCGTTATAACAAGTCAGAACTTAAGTAAAAAGAATTTAGAAGCACTCTTCTAAGTAGGCTCGATTTTCTAGATTCTCAAACGTCGTTTACTTACTTATATCTAAGAAGACAACAGTGTTCTTTGTAGGCTAAGAAATTTCCGCTGCTAAACTATTATATTACTAGTAAATAAATTTACTCGATCTACACTCGTTGTTATCGCTTTTATAGACAATGTAATACTTAATACGTCCTTGTCTCTTTATAGAATAGAGTAAATCAGCTAACTAAGCTTAAAGTCTAGATATACACGTTTAAATTAGTAATTTTCGAGCTACTATTTTCCTTCTTAATATGCTAGAAAGTCTTGTAACACTGGTTCTTTTTCTAAAGATAGTAAAGGAAGCGAGATATACTTCTAATTCACTATCTCTCTTCTTATATAACTTTGATACCACGTTCTATATCGCTCTAGTATACTTTATTCACTAGTAATAGAATCTTCTAATTATGTCACTAGTCTCGAGTATTAAGTTTATATCTCGATATTAAGTATTTTTAAGTATTTGAATATAATTCTAATATCTATAGAGGTTTAGAGTATATAGTAGTTAGCTATATACTAAGTATTTAATAAAGACAACCTAGGACGCTAAGAATAACGAAATTATATAAAGGAAGCGTAAAGATTTTCAAAGGTCTTAGTATACTATATAGAGCAAATGACTTAAATAAAGGAGCTTATATTTTACTATATATATATCTTACTTAGTTTTATAAATAGCTAATAAAGTATACTAGCTCGAATATCTCTATAGTAGAGTATACTCTTAAATACTAAACTTATACTATAGTCTTATTTTAGATATATAAAGAGAGCGTAAATAAATATAATTCGTATATTCTAGTTTAGTTTAGTTTACTAAGAGAATTATTTAAAATAGTTTAATTTAATAATACTTCTCTCTAAATATAATAGCACGTTATTCTGAATTATTATATAATAGCACGCTTTTCTGAATTATCGATATTCGTGAAACTATCGATACTTTTAGACCGAGATTATAACGGCACGAAATACACACAACTATAGTAGAGACATATGGGAGTGCGTATAGTAGAATGACGTATGTAGATACTAGGCACTAATACGGAAGAAAATAATAACTGTCTCTCTTCTATACTAAACATGAACGTCTATATATAAGAGTTTAGAAGCTTCTAAGTTCTAATAATAATAATAACTAAGCTCTATCTAATATAGCTAATACTAAATAATAAGAGCTGAAAAGCTAAATATATAACCTCTGATTCTTTAAAAAGCTAAATATATAATATCTAAACCTTAATCTCTTCTATATATGAATATTAGATATTAATACCTTTAGTACTTTACTTATATAAGTATTAGTTATTTATAATCTCAGCTCTAGAGATATTAGAGGTATTAGTACTACTTAGAGGTATTAGCAGTTTTATAAATACTAATAATTTAGAATAGTACTATTATATAATAATCTAGCTATTATATAATAATCTAAGATAGTATATTATTATATCTCCTCTCTTTTAAAAAGACTTATTCTAAGTCTTCGGTTATTAATTAGTATAGTATTAGGTTAATTAGAGTATTATTTATCTCTTTATTATAAAGAATATAATTTATCTTCTATTATAGTATATAGTGGTTAGAGTAGAGTTAGTAGCTAGTAGTATTATTATTTAAGAGCTAATCGCTCTTTATTTACTATTATATACTATATAATAATAGAATGTAAATAGAAGAGAAGCTAATAATTAGCTAGTAGGTAGAAAGTAGTATACTACTATAGAGTTATTATATTCTTACTATTATTATATATTATAATAGTAACTATTAAGCGATAAATAATAATTATAAAGTAATAGCTATTATTATAAGTAGTATATTAGTAAGTAACTTTTCTCTAATTCTAACTTCTCTTCTTCTTTTCTTTTTATCTAAATAATATAAATAGTAAGAATACCTTCTAATTAGATATATTCTTATATACTAACTTATCTCTTAGAATATATATATATATTATATAT
>LLCB01000679.1:0-12894 GCA_001414345.1 Hymenoscyphus infarciens | reverse complement strand
ATTATACTAATTAGTCTAAGATCCTTCTAATAATAGACTATATATAGTTAGTACTACCTTATAGTACTATTAGAATATTACCTTTTAAGTTATAAAAGAGATATATACTAAGAACCTTGTTTAACTAATAAATACTAGAACTAGTTAATATAAAAGAATAGCTATTATAAGAAAAGGCTATAGTAATTATAAAGATAATCTAAGAAGTCTTAAATATTAGTTAAATAAATATATTAAAAGCTTAATAAAAGAAAGAATAAGATATAAATAAATATAGATAAGATATTGATTTTAAAGTAAGAGATATAGTCTTTATTATAATAAAAGACTAGGTAACTTAATAACTAAGCTAAAAGCTAGACTATTAGATAGCTAGCTCTTTTAAGATCTTTAAAGAAGTAGGTTCTACTTTCTAATTATAACTACTAGCTTCTATTAAAGTTTACTTTATCTTTACTTTTAAGAAGTTATATAAGGCTATAGATAATCTCTTACTAGAATAGGTAGTTATATTACTCTTATTAATTATTATAAATAAAGAAGAGGAATAAGAGGTTAAAGAAATACTAGCTAGTAAGAAGAGATAGTAGTCTCTCTATTACTAAATTAAGTAGAAAGGCTATAATAAAGACTTTAATTAGTATCTAGCTTAATAACTAATATATGTGTTATAACTAGTAGAGAGGTTCTATTTAGAGAAGCTAAAAATAGCTAGTCTTCTAGAAGCTCTTCTACTATAGAAAGTAGTATATAAGGCTAGGAGAGAGGATTATAATAAGCTAGAGCTTAATACTTTTATATTAAAAGAGGATAAAGCTGCTTAGTTATAAGAGGCTCTTTTAAAAGAGAGGTAGTATAATAGTCCTAGTTATATACGTTACTTATATAACTAGGTTAGCCTAAGGCTTTACTAAGGCTTTGCTTAATATATATAAATAAAGCTAGAGTACTTATACTCTTTACTTTTCTCTTTAGTTTAGTTTTTCTTAATATTAGGTACTATTCTATAAGTACTCTCTTTATGTATTTATAGAGAGCTATTATAGAGGCTAATTATTAGCCTTTAGGTAGAAAGTAGTATACTACTATAGAGTTATTATATTCTTACTATTATTATATATTATAATAGTAATTATTAAGTAATAAATAATAATCGTAAAGTAATAGCTATTATTATAAGTAATATATTAGTAGACGACTTTTCTCTAATTTTAACTTCTCTTCTTCTTTTCTTTTTATCTAAAATAATATATATATAGTAAGAATACCTTCTAATTAAGTATATTCTTATATACTAACTTTTATACTAGAACATATATATATATTATATATATATATATAAAAGTAAGTCTTTCTCTCCTTTATTAGACCTAATTTAGAGCTAATCTAATATAGTAAAATACCTCTTTTATATTCTCCTAGTACGCTTCTAGCTATCTACTAAGTCTACTATATTTAATATCTTTAAGTAAAATCTTAGAATAGAGATTATATATACGCTTTTAAAAAGCTAAAGTCGAAGAAGTATAAGTACTACGTAGAGTAGAATACTATATATATTCTAGTAAGTTTAATCTTAAATATATACTATATCTATTCTAACTTAGATAGTTGTCGTAGTTTATAGAGAAGGAGTTTAATAAGCTTAAGCTTAAGAAGAAGAAGAGAGAGGTTAAGAAGGCTATTAAGGCCTTAGATAAAGTATTAGTTATTACTAGTATAGAGGTACTAAAGAATAGTTTAAAGATATAGTTCGCTCTTTTAGAGGAGACTTAGGCACTTCGTACTAAAGTTATTATAAGTACCTCTTACTTATTAGAGAGGTTTTAGTTACTAATATTTAAAAGTTCTTATACTATATAGTAGAAGATAAGACCTCTATCTAAACCTAGGTTTAGGTCTTCTTTAAAGCCTATTTAAAGAGTTTATAAGCGTTCTCTTCTAAGCCGGTTACGAGAGATTACTAAGATAAGAAGCGTGCTTATAAGAAGGAGGTAGAAGAAGAGCTAGTTTAGACTTCTTATACTTAGAAGAGTAGAGAGAATAATAAGTTAGAGGAAGAAGAGGCTATAGCCTAGAGAGAGTTAGTAGGCTCTATTTTAGTAGTAACTTAGTCTTAGTTCTTTACTTTATTAATTTTAAACATTTCTACTAGTTAGTGTTTTATCTTAGGTTTTTATTATAAGTTTTTTATTAAAGGTAACTAGAATTAGAGAGTATTAATAGAGTTTTATAAATTAACTCTTTTACTTAATTCTTATCTAATTTCTATATATTAATCTATTTAGAAAGGAGTTAGAGTAGTCTTAGCTATTCTAGATATTTAGTATAAAAGTCTCTTAAATAATATAGTAAACCTTAAAAATTATCTATAGAGTACTAAGTAGAATCTAAATTATATCTAACCTATCTTACCTAGTATTATAGCTATCTTTTAAAAAGTTAATTACTAAGTATTTCTTAAACCTTCTATTCTTATATATCTTAAATATTATCTAGTAGAGGCTTAAAAGCCTCTTATCCTAGTAAGAGAGTATTTAGATTCTTTAAAAGTATATTAGAAGTAAAAATATTATAAATTAATAATTCTTCTAGAAGTTTTAGCTTATAGAAGTATTCTATATAATCTAGTATTTTAAAAGGTTCTATCTACTACTTAGTAATCTTTTAACTAGAATAATTTATTTTAAGATTCTTAATAAATAAGTAGACTTTATCTCTAATATCCTAGTTAATAGCTTTTTAGTATTAATTTATACTACTCTCTATTCTTTTCTAGGCCTTATCTATATTATCTTTTAATATCTCTTAAGTAGAGTATATATATTAAGCTACTTTTACTATCTTATTATAGTTAAGTTATTCTTAAGAAATAGATGCCTTTAGTATATTCTAGTTCTATAAAGTCCTTAGGTTAAGTCTAAACTTAAGCTAATAAGAGGTTATACTAATAGATAAATATAAGAGTATTATTTATACTCTATCTATTAGAGAGATTAATTCGCTCTAGTTATCTTAATAGTAGGTTATAAAGAGCCTTAGTCTCTAATTAATATATCGGTTTATTATCTCTATCTATCTATCTATTTATTTATAGTAAATAGTACTAAGCTTAAGCTTAATACTAATTATTTAATAAAATTTAGTCTAAAATAATAATATAAATTAAAGTTCTTAATTAAACGTAATCGATTTAGAGTAGTAACGAAAATAGTAAATCTATTAAATAAAGAGTTTAACTAGGCCTTTAACATCTATAGTTAAGTATTAAAGTATTAATACTAAATCCTTTCTAAGTTAGTTAATAAATACTAGTATAGTATTAAATCTATGTTTATTCTTTAAGAATAATTTAAAATTTATATATAAATATTATATAAGATAGTTAGGTACTAGAGAGAGGTAAAGAAAGCCTTACTACTTAGTCTATTAAGAATAAGAGTATTTATAAACTTAATAAGTTGCTATATACCTCTTATAGTTTAAACCTAGTCTAACCTAGTAGTAGTATTATACTAATAACTAGTATATCTTTTTTATACTTAAGTAAGTACTAGATACTTAGTTATAGACTTCTTAGATTAGCTTTATATAAAGTTTAGTATTTCTTTAAATATAAAGTTAATTCTTAAAAAGAAGTAAATTATCTAATAAAATAGAGTATTTATCTAAGAGTTTCTAATATTCTTTCTAAAAAGAGTATAAGTTATCTTCTTTTAACTTCTAAATTATATTTAAACTTAACTCTAGAATAACGTCTATTATATTAAGAGATATAAACTATTCTTATAAAAAGATTTAAACAAGTTTAATATTAATTTAGAGGTCTAACTAATTAGATTCTAAGAGAGTATATAAGTAACTATCTAATTTAGCTTAATTATAAGTTTTTAAGTCTTATTTATATTAGGTTAATATATCTGCTTTTTAATTACTCTTCTTAGATATAAATTAGATCTAAAAGTTAAAATCTAATAAAAACTCTATTTATTAGACATACTTAGCTATAAGTAGCCTTATTATTATAAAGTATTCTAATAATTTATAGTCTAAATATATATTAATACACTTCTAATATAATATAAGTTTAGAGTACTATTTCTTAAAAGCTTCTATAATAGTAGATAGTTCTTTATTATAGATCTTCTAGTTCGATTTATAACTAACTAAGACGTATAAGTAGAACCTAATAAAGTACTAAAAGCTATTATATTATTATAAGAATATACTAACTATTACTTCTTCTAAGGAGTCTATTTCTACCTTTATATTATAATTAGAGTTAAAGTAGTATAAGGTTTATATAGTAAGTAGCCTAGTCTTTAATACTTTAAAAACTTTATTATATTTAAGTATTTATAGAAAAGCCTTTAAAGAGTATATTATTATAGTTAAGAGTTTAGTAATTTTAGTATAACCTTTAATAAATTATCTATAAAATCCTATAAACCTTAAATAAGACTTTATACCTATTATAGTAGTAAGTTAAACTTAGTTCTATAAAGGTTCTATCTTTTTAAGATTAACTTTAAGTCTTTTCATAGTTAAGATAAATCCTAAGTATTTAACTCTAATAATACTAAATTTACTTTTCTTAATATCTACTTAGAGTCTAGCTTCTTAAAGCTAATTTAGAACCTTCTTAATCTATTTCTTATATTCTTTAATAGTATCTAAATAAATTAAAATATTATCTAAGTAAGTAATATAAAAGTTATCTAGGTATAATAGCTCTCTATAAATATATAAAGAGAGTGCTTATAGAATAGTATCTAATATTAAGGAAAACTAAACTAAAGAGAAAAGCGAAGAGTATAGATACTCTAGCTTTATTTATATATATTAAGCGAAGCCTTAGTAAAGCCTTAGAATAACCTAGTTATATAAGTAACGTATATAACTAGGACTATTATACTACTCCCTCTTTTAAATAAGCCTCTTATAACTAAGTAGCTTTATCCTTCTTTAATATAGGAGTATTAACCTCTAGCTTATTATAATTCTCCTTTCTAGCCTTATATACTACTTTCTATAGTAGAAGAGCTTCTAGAGAACTAGTTATCTTTAGCTTCTCTGAATAGAACCTCTTTATTAGTTATAATATATATATATTAGTTCTTAAGCTAGATACTAATTAAAGTCTTTATTATAGCCTTTCTACTTAATTTAGTAATAGAGAGACTACTATCTCTTCTTACTAGCTAGTATTTCTTCGACCTTCTATTCCTCTTCTTTGTTTATAATAATTAGTAGAGGTAGTATAACTACCTATCCTAGTAAGAGATCGTTTATAGCCTTATATAACTTCTTAGAAGTAAAGATAGAGTAAACTTTAATAAAAGCTAGTAGTTATAATTAGAAAGTAGAACCTACTTTCTTAAGAATCTTAAAAGAGCTAGTTATCTAGTAGTTTAGCTTTTAGTTTAGTTATTAAGTTACCTAGTTCTTTATTATAATAAAGATTATATCTCTTACTCTAAAATTAACATCTTATTTATATTTATTTATATTTTATTCCTTCTTTTATTAAGCTTTTAATATATTTACTTAGCTAACGTCTAAGACTTTTTAGATTATCTTTATAACTATTATAGCCTCTTTTTATAATAGCTATTCTTTTATATTAGCTAGTTCTAGTATTTACTAGTTAAACGAGGTTCTTAGTATATATCTCTTTTATAACTTAAAAAGTAATATTCTAATAGTATTATAAGGTAATACTAACTATATATAGTTTATTATTAGAATAATCTTAGACTAATTAGTATAATAATAATTAATATATAGCTATAAGTACTAATTAAGGTATTAATTTATAATCTTAGTCTAGCTATTAGTTTAAGTATAGTTTATAGTAGAGAGTTAAAGTTAAATACCTAGGATTTAAGTAAACTCCTTTTAGAACGTAGTAATAAAGTAAAGGCCTCTATCTAATATTATATTTTCTAGAATTTTATAGTATTATAAAACGTGTTTAATATATAACCTTATTATCTATTTAGAAGTAATATTCTTATAATAGAGTATTAAAATAGACTACTTAGATAAGTAGTCTATTACTATAAATATATTATTATAACTATACTTATTAACTAGAAAAGACTTAAAATCTATAGCTATATATTATTATATATATAGTAGTACTAAGAGTAGGTATAGGTAGCTAAGTATTTTATTTTAAGAAATGTCTACTTTAGTAGTTTTATATATATTTTATAATATTAGCTTTTATATTTTACTAGATATATCTTAAATATAGAATCTAGTAGATCTTATCTCTCTTTAGATAAGCTAAAAGTATCTAATTATAAGTCTTATAAATTAGGTTTATTTTTAGTATATCTATATCTAGTACTACTAAGTAGTCTTAGTAAAGTAAAAGGCCTTCTTCTAAGGTATATAAGGAATTAGTATTAGTTTTAGCTTATGTTTATATAACTTAAAGTATTATAATATCTTTATTTACTTAGTAGATTTATTCTAAAAGTATAAATAATTCTTAGAAGTAGTCTTTATTAACTAGAGTTAGTATAATTAAGCTTATTTTAACTTTTAAGTCTTTAAATACTTCTATATTAACTTATTCTTTTATTAAGAGTATATAGGTTTAGTACTACTTTTTAAGTTCCTTTTATAAGTATATCTTATTTACTTTATAAGTTAAAGTATCTATTTTCTTATTTTTATACTTTAAATAAAATATAATAATAAAATAGTACTTAGCTAAGGCTTTAGCTTACCTTACTTAATAAGTAGTAAGTTACTTAGTACTTATAAAGTACTTAAACATCTTATAATTAGTATAAATATAGATCTTTAAATAAGTACTTTATAGTTCTAGTCTCTATTTTATAAGTAAATATATAATAATAAGTAGCTTTTTATTATATATTTTATAATTATACTTAGCTAGAGATATAGTCTTACTAAAGTAAACTATAGAGTACTATTCTCTATTAGCCTATTTTTTTATCTTAATACTCTAGTAATAATTCTATTTAAAACGTCTATTTTAATTATAATAGAGAGGTTAAAAGAGTAGTAGTAGAGGATTAGTATAGAGGTAAGTACTACTTTTAAGTTTTTAAATACTTCTTAGTACTTTTTATTAAAATTAAAAGGTATATTATTCTATATTAGATATACTAAGAGCTTTATAATTATATTATAGTTCTAGATAAACCTTTAATAGAAGTTATAAAAACTAAGAAAGCTTTAAACATCTTTTACTATCTTTAAAGCTTACTATTTCTATACTACTAAAACCTTTTTAAGGTCTACTTTAATCCTATTAGTACTAATAATAAACCTAAGATATTTTATCTTTTTAATATTAAACTTATACTTCTTAATATTAACCTATAACCTAGTATTCTTAAGATATTAAAAGACTTTTTATATATACTCTTTATATTTAAAGATATTTAATAAGTAGATAAGAATATTATCTAAATAAGTAGAGTAAAAGTTATCTAAATAGTTAAATAAGATATTATTTATATAACGTTAGTAAGTAGATAGACTATTTATTAGACTAAATAGTAGAACCTTATACTTATATATTCTATAATAAGTATAAAAAGTAGTTAATTCTTTAGTATCTAGATCTATTTATATATAGTAGAAGGCTTATTAGATATCTAGCTTAGTAAAAATATAAGCTTAACTAATATATATAAGTATTTTATTAATTAGAGGTAATAGATAGTAGTTCTTTTAAGTAAGATTATTAAGTTTTTAGAAGTTAATATAGAAACGTAGTCTTTTATCTACTTTCTTTATAAATAGAATAAGAGTAGTAAAGAGATACTAGCTATATTTAATAAACCCTTTATAGAGATTCTTTAAGATAGATTCCTTTATAACTAATAACTCTTCTATAAATATCTTATATAAAAGGGAATATCTAAAAGTATTTAGATCTTTAAGATTAATCTTATAGTTATAGTATTAGTAAAGTAAAAGAGTGTCTAAGATAGCTTTAGAAAATACCTCTTTAAAGTCCTAGTACTTATTAGAAAGAGTAATATTAGTAGCTATATCTAGCTCTTAATTAGCTATAATAGTATTAATTTTATATATACTTATAGTAAACATCTTACTATTCTTTTAGTATAAGTAATAATATATTCTTATAGTTAAAATAGCTAAAATATTAATAATAGAGTTTAACTTCTTTAAGATAAAGAGTTTCTAATAGTATACTAGAGTAAGTACCTTCTTAATAATACTCTTAAGTTCTTTCTTTATAACCTAGTATTATACTTATATTAAGAACTTATAACCTCCTCTACTATATATAGTTAAGGTATAACTAGTTAAGGTTATAGTATTAATTTTAAAGTAATCTATAAGCTCTAAGAGTCGTCTATCTTATTAGCGCTATTCGTCTATTTCTATAGCTTAGTTATAAGTATTAGCTTTATTCTAGTAAGAGAGTATAGTATCTTTTAGTTATATAACGTCTTAAGAGAGAGGAGTTAGCTATTAGATAGAGAAGTAAGGCTTAAAGTTATTAGACTAGAGTAGTTTTTAATAAGTTATATTAATATTAATATAAAAGTACTTAAAAAACCTCTAGCTAAGGATAATATTATATAGACTTAAGTCTAAGAAGATAAATAGTATATTAAAGAATTTATAATTATTTAAGCTATAATTTAAAAGGAGATAATATATAGCTTTACTCTTAATTTCTCTATTATATCTATAAATCTTAATAGAGGTAGAAAGTCTTTTAGTTTTTAAACTATAAAACTTTATAAGATTATAACTAAGTTATATATTTATAAAAGAAAAGGTATTTACTTTAAGATTACTAAAAGTAGTAGTTTATATACTAAATCTATTAATAGTTATTATACTAGGTAAAGTAAATACTTTTCTATTAATTAATAACTATAGATTAATTTTAAAGAGATTAATCTTATATTTACTTAAGAAGAAGTCTTCTTTTAAACTTCTTTATTTCCTAACTTTAAGCTAGTATCTTCTTTTTTAAGCTCTTTAAGATTAACTCTATATATCCTTAACTTTAAATAATCCTTAATATAATAACTAGGCTTATTATAGTTAAAGTACTTATCTAATAGTTCTAGAGTTAAGTAGTTATTTATAGTAGAGGTATTAAGATATCTAAGAGAGATAAAAGAGGCTATAAAGGAAGAAGGGCTAGTAGACGTAGAAGTAGGTATATACTAGTTTAAAGTAGAAGGAAAGTTTATTACTTATACTCTTTAAGAAGTAAGTTTTTAGAGATTACTATTAATACTATTTATAAGATTATAAAAGGAGTTTATATCTCTTTTAGCTTAGAACTTAGTAATAATAAGAGATTAGTATAGTATAGAGGTTAACTTATTCTATAAGTCTTTTACCTAGTTTTATTAGAGAACTTTAGCTTTATTTATAAGTTATTAGAACTTAGTATAGAAGTTATAGAAAGTTTTTATTTTTAATATAATAAGGTTTTAATATTAGATATAAGCTTCTTAGTATATATAAAAGCTAATAGTAATATTTTAAAAGTAAGTTAATATCTCTTTATAGCTATTAAACTAATCTATAGTATTAAACTTATATTTTAAGTAAATATAGTTTTAAGCTCTTTTAGAAGTATAGTAGTAGATTAAATTTATTCTTACTTTCTTAGACTTAAAGTAGTTAGTATTAATAAAAAACTTTATTATAATTTTAGTTTCCTAGGTTATATAAGTAAATTTATCTTTTATAATAAATTAGTAAAGATTAGCTATTCTACTTATCTTCTTTAATAATAGAACTATAAAAGAGAAATAAGTTATATTAAGAGTTTATAACTAAGTAGAGGTATATTAATAAGAAGTACTAGCTATATTTAAAGTATTTACTTTAAGTTTATAAACTTTACTTATTAATAAGATTATTACTTTAAGGATTTATTATAAAGTAGAGTTAGGTAGAGGTAATTTAGAGATCTTATATTATAAGGAACTAGTAGTTATCTTAGTAGGAGGAGGTAGTAGTAGTATAGTAATAGCTAGTATATATGTTTTAGTAGATCGAGTTCTTAAGCTAGATTAAGATATAATATTAATAGAAGAGAGAAGAGAGATTAGCTCTACTAACTCTAAAGTAGAGTAAAATAGTTCTTAAGTTAATAGGTTACTTTTAAAAGACTCGACGTAGCTAATAGAAGAACGCTAGACCCTACTACTTAATATAAATAAGTTAAGCTTTATAAAAGAGAATAGTAAATTTAATAGATTTAATATAAGTAAATATATATATTATTATTAAAATATTAATAAAAGCCTTTCTAGATAAAGAGAGAGAGTTTAATTTTAGTATAATAGCTCTTTATAAATATATAAAGAGAGTACTTATAGAATAGTACTTAATATTAAGGAAAACTAAACTAAAGAGAAAAGTAAAAAGTATAAGTACTCTAGCTTTATTTATATATATTAAGTAAAGCCTTAGTAAAGCCTTAGGACAACCTAGTTACGTAAGTGACGTATATAACTAGGACTATTACACTAGGTAATTAATTAAGATATTATTTATATAGCGTTAATAGATAGTAAAGCTATTATAGAGTCTAAAAAGAAGAACTTTATATTTATATATACTATACCTAGTTCTAAATATAGTTATCTCTTCTAAGATAAGATCTATTTAAATATAATAGAAAGCTTATCTTATATCTAACTTAGTAAAGATTTTAGCTATTCTTATTCTTAAAAGGAGCTTATTAATTTAAGAGATTAAGTAAGAATTGTTTTAGATTAGAGTATTAAGCTTTTTATAATTAATATAGAACTATAACTTATTACTATTAGCCTTTTTAATAAAGAGTACTAGAAAGGTAAAAGAGCTATTACTATTAATAATAAACCTCTTATCTAGATTCTTTATAAAATACTCCTTTATAGCTTTAAGCTCTATAATTAACTATTAATATAGAGGTAAAAAGAAGTTAGAAAGTAGTTTATTTAAAGTAATCTTATAGTTATATTTATAATAAGAAGAGAGCTTATTAGAAGCTACTTTTAAGAATACGTCTTTATAAAAAGAATAACATTTTAGAAGTCGAGCCTATATTAGAGCTCTTATATTATTATCGTCTTAAAGAGAGGTTAATCTTTTATTAATAATCTAATCTAGCTTATAGATACTAGTTATATAAAATTCTAAGTTAGGTTATTTTATATTAAAGTATATAGCGTTTATGCTTATTTTACTAATAAAAGAGTATAAAGTCTAGTTTTTTAAAACTATACTAGTAGTTTAAAAGAGCTTTAGACTAGAGTTAGAGGTTAAAGTTTTAAGAGGAGTTATTATTATAGATAAGAGTAATAGCTTAGTTATATTTATAAGTCTACTCTTTTTATATCTTTCTTATTACTAGATAGTATATTCTCTTTAATTTATATTTAACTAGTAATTTAAAATAGGTTTCTAGTTCTAACTAGAAAGTAAAAGTAGAATCTTCTTACTAAAGTAGAGAGTTAGAGAGTAATTAGCTAGCTAAGTAATCTAGCTCTTTAAAAGGTTAAGAAGGACTTTAAAATAGTTTAACTACTTATTACTAATAATTAAGTCTTATTATCTAAAGTCTAAAATAATAAAGAAGTAGTTAAAGATATAATATTTATTAATATTTAAATATAGTTATATAAACTAAGTTATTTAGCTTTTAGTACTATTATTATATCTATAAATAGATACTATATATAGTAATCTCTAAATCTTTAAACCTATTATCTTAGATAAGTATAGAGATAAAGGCTAATTTAGAAATAGGTACTTATTTACTCTTATATCTACTAAAGCTTATAATTTAATACTATATCTCTATATACTAAGAGTAGTATTTATAAGGAACTGTTTTCCTCTTATAAGCTTAGAAAGATTAAGTCTAGTTAGGTTATAATTATATAGGCCTAAGAAGGAATTTTTACCTAAGCCTCTTTGTTTTCTTTCTAACTTAGCTTAGAGTTAGAGTACTTTTTAGAAGGTTATTCTTCTTTAGATTAATTATCTATTTTATTAATATTAAGAAGATTAGAGTAATTAGGTTTAAAATACCTAAACTTACTATAATAGAAATACTTTATACTAGTAAGGACTTAGTCTATTAATATAGTTTTTAATTTTTTACTAGTAGAAAATAGTCTAAGAGTTTATAAAATCTTTTAAGAGATAGAATTAAGTCTATATAAGAGTAGAGAGGGTTTTAGAGTTAAACTAAGTAAAAATCAAAAAGTACTTATCTTTTTAAATAATAAGATTATACTAATTAGTTTAGCTATAGTACTAGTTATAAATAACTCTATATTTTAGTACTTCTTCTTATCTAAGACTAAAAGATCTACTCTTATTTTATTAAAATTATAATTATAACCTCTATTAGCTAAAGTAGAGCTACTTTAGAGCTATAGTATAATCTTATCTTATATCTTATAGAATCTTTCTAACTCTAGTATCTCTCTAAGTATAGCTATACTTAAGAAGCGTACTCTAAAATCTAAAAAAGTTTCTCTTATATAACTCTTTCTACTTATTTATAAAGCTTAAAATTTATTCTAAGTATTCTCTTTCTTATAACTAGTTAAAAAGTAGGAATTAAGAAGTTTAATTATATCTTATTAATCTTTAAAAGCTATATTACTTATATTTAACTTATATTAAGACTCTAAGTAGTTCTTAGTAAGTTTTATAGTCGTCTTCTAAATAAGAGTTTTATAAGTTTTAAGTATATAGTAATAGTTAGTATTTACTTAGAGTCTATTAGTATTAGGTAATAATTACCTTACTTACTAATAGGCTTTAGGTTTAAACCTTAGTCTATACTAGTTCTTTCTAGTGTTGTCTAGAAGGTTCGGTTACGTTCTCGGTTACGGTTAAGCGAAC
>LLCB01000678.1:0-12951 GCA_001414345.1 Hymenoscyphus infarciens | reverse complement strand
GTTTAAAGTCTAGATTAATAACTATAAAGAGAAATAGAGTTTATTAAGTTTTAATTCTTAAGATATAAGAATATAGACTAATTAAGTACTAATATATTAGTTGTTTTTATAAGTAAGTATAATTATAAAAACTAAGTATTAAATAAGAGCTAGGTTCTTTTAGAAGTACTTTCTATAGAATACTATCTTATAGAATACTAAGTAGAACTTATAATAATACTAACTCTAAGCTTAAGAAGAGACTTAAAAGTAAGTAAAATTAATAATAGCAACTATCTATAAGCTAAATTAAATAGTAAGACTTAACTTAATATATATAACTATTCTCTTCTTTTATAAATAAGCTTAGTAAAGTAAATAATTATAGAGAGAGGCTATAAGATAAGACATAAACGAGTAAATATAATAATATAAGTAGTAGAAATAGTAAATACTTCTATAAATAGATTAGGAATATAGAATAGTACTTAGCTAAGTAAAATTATATATTTTTATTTTATTTAATATAATCTTAACTTACTCTCTAACACTCTTTAAGTATTAACTAGAATTATTAAATAAAATAATCTACACCTTCTCTAGCCCTTTATCAACCTTTCTATTAATACTTAAATATTTAGAGAATTATCCTTTTCTACTCTTAATAAACTATTATATAACTATAAACTCCTTTATTAAGAATAGGTAGAAAAGAGAACTATAGAATAACATTAAGAAGTATTAAAATATTATAAAATAAAAGATTTAAATTCTATACTATTATTTAGTAAAAACTAAGAATAGAATAAAAAAGAAGTTTACTTTTAATAAGAAGTAAAGTAGATATATGTTAAAAAGGTAGAAAAAGCTATTAGTAAGTAGTTTATTAAATCTAAAAAGGAACATATCTACTTATAACTATTATAATCTACTTATAGTATATAATCTTAATCCTTTTTCTTTCTATAGTTATAAAGGAATTAGATAAAAAAATCTCTTAAAAACTAATTAACTTTAACATTACTTCTTTTAAAGCCTTTTAATATAATAGTAGTAGAGAGCTCTATAGTTTCTTTCTAGCTATCTTATATAGTAATATCCCTAATATTTTCTAAAATATATAATTATATAATAAGAGCTATTTCTAGGTTAGTAAACTAGTCCTTTTCTTATAAATATCTAAAGTATAGCTTAGAGACATCTAGATAGTAGAAATAGACTTTATTCTAGATCTATAATATAGAGTATTTACTAAATATAATTAGTTAAAACTATATTAGTTTCTTAAAAAGAAAATCTTACTTCTTAATCTCCTCTTCTTTCCTTATCTCCTTTACATCCTTATTATAAATATTATCTAAAAAGTCTTAGTCTAGGTTTATAAGGTCGCTTTCTTATTCTAAATTCTCTTATTACGTAATAGCTCTTCTAAGTAGTTAAGTATATACTTATATAACTACTTCTATAAAAAGTCCCTCCTTTAAAGCTAAATTATTAAGTTCTTCGTCTATAACTATAATATCGTTATTCTTATCTACTATATTAAGTACTTTATCTATTATAGTAACATCGTTGTCTTAATCTATAGCTTCTCTAGTAGAAATATCTAGTTTAGTATCTTTTATACTTTTAAAATATCACCTCTTAATTTCCTTAAATATAATATAAGTAGCTATTACTTCTAAAAAGTACTATATAAATTCTTTACTATATCTTTAGTTTATTATAATAGTATAATTATTAAAAAAAAGAGGTATTTTAAATAATAGTTTATTAATAATATACCTAGTCTTACTTAAGTTTATTATTAAATTCTAGAAAGGTTTACTATAACCTATAAAAATATAGAATAAAGCTAGAATAAAAAATATTATTAATAACTACTTAGAAAAAGGCTTATATTTCATAGTTTCCTTTAAGAGGACTATATCCTAGGAGAAAGCTAATCCTAGGCTAATAGTATTAATATCGTAATCCTACGTAGTCTCGTTATTTAAGCTAAAATTCAAGTTAGCTAGCTTATATAGTTTAAGAAAAACGTTCTTTAAAGTAAAAAAGAATAGTCTATATAGCTCTATAAGTTTAAAGAGTATAATATTATCTAGTTAGAAGAGATCCTTACTCTATATACGGTTTTGTTATAACTCTATTACGTTCTCTTCTACCTTCTTAATTATTTCTTTAGCTTTACTAATAGCTAAGTTATCTAATATTACTTAGTCTATCTATCTTATAATAACGACTTAAAGTCTCTAAAAGTACTAGTAGGTTATATAAGACGAAGTAGGATTCTATTCTTTATTAGTTATGTTTTATAATAAGGCTTTAAATAACTTATATTAATTTGCTTTTTTACTAGTACTAATACTCTAATTTTCGTCCTTTTATATCTTCTCCTTCTTCTTCTTTATCTACTTCTTTACCTTTACTATAGCTACCTTCTTAGCTTTAAGCTTCTATATATTATTTATAGTACGCTATATCTTAAGAAAGGTTATAAAGTTACTAAGATAGACTAAAAAATATTTAATATTATTTACTATATTTATAATAACTAAAGAGAAGGTAAGACTAATCTAAAATATAGTATTAAAAAAAAGTTACTTAATTAAATTAGATAAGGTAATATATATAGAAATAGAATCTTAAAATAGAGAATAAGGACGAGGATAAGGAAGTGTTTATACTAGTATTTATATATTTATATTATAGTAGTAGGCAGGTAATATCCTTACTTACCCTAAGCCTATCTTATAAGTAACCTACTTATAAGGTATAGTATTAGCGTCTCTTAAGAAGTAATATACTAGCTAATAAGTAGTTTATTCTAGAGATATAACTATTATAGAGGAGAGAAGGTTAATATAGAGTAGTTAGTTACCTTTTTAAAAGTATAAAAGTAGTAGTCTTAGGTTTATATAACTAGAGTATATAATAGATTTTATTATTATAAAAGAGAGTAAATTTAAATAAAGTTATTTATATTATATAATAAAAAGATATAATTAAAGCTAAGTTAGAGTTTAGAAAATCCTAATTATACTTTATTATAGTAGGAATAAGTAATTCTTATATAAGTAAAGTATTTTAAGAATAAAAGAAAAGGTTATAACTAAGTTAAGAGTAGAAAGCTAAATGTTCTAGTAAGAGTAATTAAGATATCTCTACTATAGTCTCTATAAGCTCTTACTATATATAATAAATCTACTAACTTTTTTAATAACTTTTACTATAATAATTAGCTATAAAGTAAGAAATAGTATCTAAAATAATTAGATTTTTAAGATTACTTAATTACTATACTCGATTTCTAATACCTTATACCTTTACCTTCTTTCTTTTATCTATTCTCTTACTTATATTATAAGTATATACCTTTATTTCTTTTTAAAAAGTTAATTAAAACTTTCTCTTAAAAATTTACTATTATCTAAGATAAATAGAAAGAAGTACTATATAAAAAGCGTTAGTCTATTTATAAAGCTCTATTATCTAAGTAAAATAAGTAAGCTTAGAAATAATAGCTTAAAGAAATCCTAGATATAAAATATTACTTACTATTCTATCTTTCTTATATTAATATTTAGTTAGAATTATTAAATTCCTAACTTTTAATTTAAATACCTTAGTACTATTATAATTTTATTTTCTTAAGAGACCTCTTCTAAGTTAATTTCCTTATTATAACTCCTTATAATTCTATTCTATTAGTAGAATAAAGCCTCTTACTATAATATTCTTAATTCTCTATTATAGCTTTATTATTCTACTCTACTAATAAGACTACGCTAGTATAAGTCTTAATAAGTTTATTCTACTAATAGAATAAAGCCTTTTACTATAATATCCTCGATTTCTCTATTATAACTCCTTATAATTCTATTCTACTAATATAATATATTCTTCTCTACCTTCTAATCCTCTTTTACTAGTAAGTTTAATTCTTTTTCTAATTCCTAGTAATAGCTATACTAATCTATAATATTACTTTAACTTCGTGTATACTAAAGCTTAGTTTTGCGACGAGTTATTATATTCTTATAGATATAAAATCGTAAAAATCATAGTGAAAATAAAGAGCTAAGAGAGAAGGTTTCTACTAAGGTTCTAGTTCTAAGAAAAGAGAGGGTAGTTAAAGAGTAGATATTAAGAACGTTAAAGGTTTAGTAGACTAAAGAAAAAAGTATAGAGATAATAAGTAATTTCTTTATCTATATAAGATAGGTTAAGAATATAGAATAAAGAGTATATATTATATAGGTAAGGTAGAGTAGTCTAGAAACCGGATTACGATCTAGAATATGCTTATAGTAATCTAGAAATAGGATTAGTATATAAAATAAATACTTTAGAATATAGTACTTCCTTCCTCTTAAAGTCCTCTCCTCTTAATACTAATTATATAATACCTAATAATCTTATATATAGTTATAATAATATATCTTCTTACCTTTCTTTCTTAGCTAACCTAGAGAAAGGGTTAATCTAGTTAATTCTATAAGAGTTTTAAGGATTATATATCTACCCTCTAAATTAGACCTCTAACTATTTAAACCCTATTAATTATAATACTAAACAACTTCTACTATATCTAGAGAATTAAATTCCTAATAATAAGACTATCTACTAGTTTAGCCTCTCTTATAGTATCTAGTAGAAACATACTTAGAACTATATTATACTTATTCTACTATATACTATACTTATAGTATATAATAATAGTATAGGCTAGCTTATATATATACTCTTATAAGCTATAACTTCTAAGAGGCTTTAAAAGTATTTTATACTTTATATATTATTATTAAAATAATAAACTAACTTTAATATTTTATAGCAAATTACTAGGATTTCGATATAGCTAAAATCTAGTAGTAAAGATCCCGGTTCTAATAGTATTCTATAACTTAAAGCCTACCTCTTCTTTTATCTAGGCTTATATTAATAAAATAAGAATATTAAATAAATAACAGCAGCTCTAAAGCTAGATTAAGATACTATATTAAAAGAAGATAAAGAAATAAAATAAACCTTATTCTAGAGTATCTTTCTAAGGTATATATACTATCTTTACTACTATTCTAATTATACTAGCTTAAACTATTAAATCGATTACTACTTTAGTAAAGGTAGGACCTTTTAATATATATAATTATAAGTTTAAACCTGTTTTTTTTTATAACTAATCCTTATTTATAAGTTACTCTCTTTATCTTAGAAAATCTTATTCTTATAGATAATTATACTAAATTATAAAAGCTTAGAAGATTTAGTTTAGCTCTAGTATATTATTTAGTAACTATAATAAATAAATATCTATAGAAATTTAAAATTCTCTTTAAACGTTTTAACTATAAGATACTTATTAAAAGACGGCCTCTATTTATTATATCTCTTATACTTAGTACTATATTCGAAGTAGTATATAAGATATTATATAGCTTAAGTCTAGCTATCTCTAATTATACTATAAAGGTTTTATTAAAGGAGCTAGAGAGTACCTTAGTAAGTTCTAAACTAGATAAATATTATAACATTTAGTTAAATTTCTTAGAGTTAAAGAGTAAGAGTATAGTAGTAGATATAATAGTACTAATAGTAAATAAGATAGAAAACAGAAAATAGAGAGCTACTATAGATAGTATCTAAGGTAAAGAGTAAGTAAATGCTTTATATTCTAAATAATTACTTCTAAAAGCTCTTTAAATACTTCTTATAATATATTAACACTCTATAATATAGCTCTTTCCTATCTTTTATTTTATATAGTAGTACTAGGTTCAGTTATATTTTAGTTATCCGTTTAAGTAAGTTTTTATATATATAGTACTTAAAATTTTTCTTTAAGATACTTAAGAATCTATATATAAATAAAGGTTACTAAAAAAGTAATTATAAAATTAACTCTATTATAGTACGTAGTAGTAGATAGTACTTATCTAAGGTTTATACCTTAGCCTATATAATACCTAAGATAATTAAAAGTACTACTTTTCTAGTGTTTTTACTTTAAATATTCTATTTATATCGTCTAACTAGCTTTATAGTTCTCTAGTAATCTTTTTTAAAACTATATAACCTTAAAAAGATAATAATAGAGAGAGAGAGGAAGAGAGGTAGTGTTAAGTCCTAAGTTCAGACTATTAAAGAGTATAAATATTATAAGATAAACTTTTCTAGAAGTTATTAATAATAAGTCATTTCCTAAACTAAAGCTATATATTACTATATCTTATTAAACGTATAAGTAAATATAACCTAAATTAATAGTAGATAATTAATACTATTAATTAATAGTAGATACTAGACTAACAGTTATAATATATATACTACTAAATACCGATTCTAGTATCTACTACTAGTCGAAATCATATAAAGACATCGAGAACAGATACCGGCTAGGTTACTAAGCTTTAAACATTTTAGAGTATAAAAGTAGTAAGAATCCGCTCTACTTAAGGCTTGCTAGAATAGAGCTATACTATATAAGAGATTAAGGAATAGTTACTCTAAGTTAATAGATTCGATTTTAATAAAATATTAAATAATTCTTAATACTAACTCCCTTTTATAACTTAGAAAATAATTATAGTTTATATATACTAGTATAATATTATTATAAAAGTATAATAAAATAAGAGATAATAAATTAATAATCTATATAATAAACTTAGTATTAGGGAATTTTTCCTATCTATAACTTATTAAACTTTTATATAACTATACTAAAGTAAAATTAACAATTTTATATAAGTAAAAGAGTAGATATAGAAAAGATAAGGTTATTTCTACTATATAGAAGATAAGGACGAAATTTAAATTTAATAATATAAATTAATAACTAAGTAGCTAGATTCTAACTAAGATAGTTAAATCCTCTTATACTAGTAGAACTTTTAACCTTTATATATATTAGAGTAAGAGAAGGAATATATTATAAATTATTTCTATAAGGTTCTTAGATAAGTAAGATATAAACTATAGAATTGAATAGAACCTCTAATAAGCACTTTTATAGACTATAAATCTTTAATAAACAGCGAATCTTAACTACTAGAAGCTAGCTAGCTAAACTAAAATAGTTCTTTTCTTAACATCTATTTTAAATAGTTAGTAATTAACTAGTAAGAGATAAATAATTCTTCTTTACTTAAGATAAATAACTAGCTAGAAATAAATAATTCTTCTTTACTTAATAACAATTTTAAATAGCTAGTACTTAATTAATAGATAAGAAACTATTATCTAACTAATATAATATATAATTTCCTTTAATAATATATTAAAGATAAACAACCTCTCTTACTCTTACTTAATATAAGTTAACCTTCTAAATTAGAGAGTTAAGTATAAGTATAAGTAAGAATAGTATAGTAAAGAAATAGAAACTAATAAGTATTTCCTCCTTTCTTCTTTTAATACTTATATTAATATATTTCTAGGTCTATATAGCTAGTTTAAAGTATAAGTATTACTAGTCTTTTAAAGAGATTCCTAAAATTATAATTTAAATACTAGAGATAAAGAAGAATTACTATTAGACTAAGCACTTTTATTATATTTAGTAAGAGGAGACTATTATTACTAAGTAGAAGGAAGGAGAGAATTATTAAGTTTTATAGAGTACTAGTAATAAAACAGTTATTTAGCTAAGGCTTAGTATACGTACTAGAGGATTTTATAATATTAGAATCTAGGTATATAGTATATAGAATCTAGTATTTATTATTATATAGAGGGTTTAGAGGTATAAGACCTAATAGCTAATAACATTAACTTAGAAGAAGAGATAAAGCATTAAGCTATCTTTAAAAAGGTAATAAATTAAATTCTATACTATAATATATATAATTAACTAGCTAAGGTGTTTTAAAGTTAAAAACTAATTTAGTACTAATAAAAGAAACTAACCTAGTATATATAAACCTTATAAGAACTACTAACTATATAGAGAACTTTCTTAAGTAGCTTAAGCTTAGTTATATATATATAGATAGAAAAAGTATAAAATCTACTATATATTAACTACTTTTACCTTAAACGCTAAAGGTATTTATATTTAAAACCTGAATTTTCTACTTTATCTATTTATTATTTATTTAGCTAATTACTCCCTAGTTATTTAGCCTAGTATTAACTCTTCTATCCTTTTATAAACTTACTTAGTATACTAGACTCTTATTACCTTTTATATAAGTAAGAAGACTATCTTTTTAAAGCTACTAGCTTTTATAGTAAAGCATATAGAAGTAGGAAAGTTAAGTTAAGAGGAGGAATAAGGTAGTATTTAGTAGCTATATAGCTTAGGCTATCCTCTCCTAGGTAAAGGATTTATTTAGGGTTTAGAACTAACTAGATATAAGCTCTTTTAGTATAGTATAATTAATAAAAAAGGGGGGTATAAAACTTATTATATTTTAAATAATTCTTCTTATAGTTATAGTAGATACTTTAAATATCTTATTTTATTACTAGCTTTATTAGGAATTTCTTTAAAGATATTAATTAATTCTATTAATTTTCTTATAATAGATTTCTAGTTATTCTTACTTAATTCTTTTTATTTTTACTTAAGTTATATCTAATTCTCTTACCTTTTTAATATAACTCTTAATTTATTTATTATTAGTACTTAAACTTCTTAATACTTCTATATATTAATCCTCTTCTACTTTATATATTTTAATTTATAGAAAAAACATATAAGAGTTACTTATAATAGCTATAATATCTTAGTTAGCTTTTTTATCTATTATTCTTTTAACTACTTTTAACTTACTTTATAAATTTTTACTTATATCTTTCTCTTCTAATCCTTCTTTACCTTCTTTCTTATCTCTTAGTAAAGATTTAAACGTATTTAATTAATATAGAATTCTTTAAAGAAGTAATTCCTAGTATTTTACGTTTCTAGGTAGAATACTATATACTTATATAAGAAGTATTAATAATATATTAATATACTAAGATATAACCCTCTTCTATTCCCTTTTTAAAATCTCTATCTCTTCCTCTCCTCTTTTTAAATACTATAAAGTATTAATTCTATAGAGTATATTAATATTTAATATAAAGCTAAAGGAATTTATAGGATTATTATTATTTAAATTTAAAGTAAAAGACCTTATAATTTTATAAATCTATATTACTCTATTTAATTCTACTTTAAGTATTATAGAGTTAAAGGTTTAAAGTAAGATAATGTTTATTCTTAGTATATAAATTAGTAATTTAACTATAGTTTTATTAATATTTTCGATTCTTAACTATATTTTAAGTAGAGTATTAAAGAGTAACTAAGCGTAAGTACTAGCCTTTTTCGTTCCTTTAGTATTAAAATAATTTTAAATATTTCTCTATTATTATACTCTTACTATAGTTTTATAATAGAGGTTAGTAAATTATTTAGTAATCCTATCCTAAGTCTATATAATCTAATATTAATTAATTAACTTATTAGTTATCTACTCTCTATAAACTATCTTTTATTTAGCTAACTTATTATTATATTATTAAGTAATTTAATCTTCTATATTAATTAATAAAAGTCGCTTTATTAGATATTATAGTTCTATAGATTTCTATTAATTAAGTAAACTTTTTAATACTAGAATATCTTTTAATTAATCCTCTAAATGTTTTACTACTTCTTTTTATCTTTCTAATATCTTATACTTCTAAAAAAGATAATAGTAAAGATATTTAAAAGGACGTCTCTTTTTAACTACTTATTAAAGCTCTTATTTTTTTATAAACTAAAGCTATTAAAGATATATATATTCCTTAAATTAAGTTTTAATATTATTTTCCCTTATTCTAAGATATAAACATATCTTTTTAATAACTTTATTAAAAGCTATAATAACTTATTTTATTCTTTAGTATCTCTTTTATAAGGTTATTCTAAGTAATTAACGTTATATTATTACTTAAAAAAGAGTTTAAGTATTAAGAATATATTCTTAATATATAGTACTTAAGACTCTTAAAAATAGAATAAGATATACCTTTAAAGACTAGTCTCTCTTAACCCTCTCTCTATCTCTAAGACCTAAGAATTCTATATAATATAGCCTCTATTTTAATTAATATAATAAAGTATATAAATATTAATAGAAGATATTTATAATATAGTTAACTTATTTTAAGATTTCCTTATATTCTTGCTCTAGATATAGCCTAAATTTATATATAATATCGTATTAAAAAATAACATAGGATTAGAAAGGTAATATATTAAAAATTAATTTAAAAAGATATATTATACTACTAAATCTCTTACCTTAATAAAGATTTATAAGACATAAAGTAGTTCTATAGTAGTATACTATATTTATAAGTCTAGTTTAGTCTAAGCTCTTAAATTTACTAAAAGTCTTTTTATTAGACTCTATAGTTTAAAAATAATAAAGATAGGATTTTAAACTTTTATACTTATATACTTCTATATACTCTTCTTTTAAAAGGTCTTTTATAAAAAAGGGTATAGTAGTTTATTAATAAGGAGTTTAATACCTAAGACCTCTTCTTCTTTTATATTAGAAATTACTATCTTATCCCTAGTTATAAGGATTAGTATAATCTATAACCTTATTACTACCTTAATAAAAACATACTAAGTAAGTATTAAGTAGTAAACCTATTATTATCTAATAATAATAATTAACCTCTTTTAAGAAGTTTCTAGAAAGACCCCCTAGTAATATAATAATATTAACCTTATTAGAAGAACTTCTAAAGAAAAACCCTAGTTTTTCTCTAAGCTTATTAACATCTAGTAAAGAAGTATCTCTAAAGACATCTTTTATAATAATTTCCTTAGAGTAACCTTCTAATACCTTAAATACCTTACTCTCTTTTATATAAATAATAATACTTAAATCTTTATCTAAGATATTATTATATACTTACTATACTATTAACTAATTAAAATAAGCGTATTTAAAGACCTTTTTAAGATTTAGTAATTAATAAAGTCTCTTAATTTTATATAGCTTCTTAATACTATAAGTAAATCTATATTTACTTACTAAACTATATATAAGTATTTTATAGAAGAGTTAAAGTAAATTTATATAAAATGCGATTTTAGGGTTTTTAGGTATAGTTAGGAAATATCTATCTTTAATTATTATAGTTACTCTTAACTATTTATATATATAATATATAACGAGGGATTCCTAGGCTTCTATAAATTTAATTAGATTAATATTTTTAATTAAAATTATAAGGATCTTACTAAGGATGCTAATATATATAACTATTTATATTTTTTATAAGCATTTTTTAGCTATATAAACTATCCCCTTATTATATAAAGCCTAGCCTAGACTTAGTAAAGCTTATTTCTAATTTATATCCCTTACTTAGCGATTTTATAGATTTAACTAGCTTAGTCTTAATTTAGGTTCTTAGATATCGTTCTTAAGCCTATTATAATCTAGAGGAATATTCTCCTAGTTAGTATAAGAAATATTATTTTAATTAGATAATGTAGATATTTAAATAGTAAATTACTTAGATCTATAAAAGTCTTTATAATAACCGTCTTAACTTATTCTAAGGTAATAGTATAAATAAGATATAATAAAAGAAGTAGTAAGAAAATAAGAATAAAACTAAAGGCTACCTTAACCTTATAAAGGTATACGTATAATATTATATACGCTACTATATATCTAAAATTATCTTAATTCTTAATCTTTTAATATAACTAAATTGCCTACCTTAGTTAGATTCCTTTTTAAGAGACTTTAAATTAAACGTTTATAGAGAAATAGGCTATCTAGAGTTAGTTCTAAAAGTATATCTAAAGTAGATCTACTCTAGTACTATAGATACTACTAATTAGAATCTATTCTAATATTATAAGTTCTACTAACTAAGAGCTATTCTAGTACTATAGGTTCTACTAATAAGAACTCTATTTAAGTAAAGTTATACTAATTAAAACTTATTCTAGTATTATATATTCTACTAAGTATAGCCTATTCTAGTTCTATTAATTAGAATCTATTCTAGTTAAGTTATACTTATTAAAACCTACTCTAGTATTCTATACTTTACTAAGTAGAGGCTATTATAGTATTATAAGTTCTACTAATTAGAATCCTTTCTAGTAAAGTTATATTTACTAAAACCTCTTCTAATATTATATATTTTATAAATAAGAGCCTATTCTAGTAGTATAAGTTCTAGTAATTAAAAAATATTTTAGTAAAGTTATACTTCTTAAATCTTAATCTAGTATTATAAGTTCTACTAATTAGAATCTATTCTAGTAAAGCTATACTTATTAAACCTATTCTAGTATTATATATTCTACTAATTGGAGTCTATTCTAGTATTATAAGTTCTTCTAATTAGAATCTATTCTAGTAAAGTTATACTTCTTAAAGCCTATTCTAGTATTATAGATTTTACTAATTAAAATCTATTCTAGTAAAGTTATACTTCTTAAAACCTATTCTAGTATTATACCTTTTATAAATTAGAGTCTATACTAGTATTATAGGTTCTACTAATTAGAATCTATTCTAGTAAAGTTATACTTTTTAAATCCTATTCTAGTATTATAGGTTCTACTAATTAGAATCTATTCTAGTAAAGTTATACTTCTTAAATCTTATTCTAGTATTATAAGTTCTACTAAGTAGAGTCTATTCTAGTATTATAAGTTCTACTAATTAGAATCTATTCTAGTAAAGTTATACTTTTTAAATCTTATTCTAGTATTATAGGTTCTACTAATTAGAATCTATACTAGTAGTATAAGTTCTACTAATTAGAATCTATTCTAGTAAAGTTATACTTTTTAAATCCTATTCTAGTATTATAAGTTCTACTAATTAGAATCTATTCTAATAAAGTTATACTTCTTAAATCTTATTCTAGTATTATAAGTTCTACTAAGTAGAGTCTATTCTAGTATTATAAGTTCTACTAATTAGAATCTATTCTAGTAAAGTTATA
>LLCB01000677.1:0-12972 GCA_001414345.1 Hymenoscyphus infarciens | reverse complement strand
AGACTATCTACTAATAAGCTTATTAAATATATATATATATATATCTAGAGTCTACTCTTCTTACTTTATTAGTAGATAGTCTACTAATAGGCTTGTTAAATATATATTTATTATAATTACTCTTCTTACTTTATTAGTAGACTGTCTACTAATACAATATCTAACTATATAGACATATTTATATTTAGAGTCTACTCTTCTTACGTTATTAGTAGACTATCTACTAATAAGCTTATTAAATATATATATATATATATATCTAGAGTCTACTTTTCTTACTTTATTAGTAGACAGTCTACTAATAGGCTTGTTAAATATATATTTATTATAATTACTCTTCTTACTTTATTAGTAGACTATCTATAAATACGATATCTAACTATATAGTTATATATAAATCTAGAGTCTACTTTTCTTACTTTATTAGTAGACTATCTACTAATAAGCTTCTTAATTCTATATATATCTATATATATTATTTACTTCTCTTACTTTATTAGTAGACTATCTACTAAAACTATATCTAACTATATAGATATATATATATATCTAGAATCTACTCTTCTTACTTTATTAGTTAACTATTTACTAATAAGCTTATTAATTCTATATATATATATATATATATATATTATTTACTCCTCTTACTTTATTAGTAGACTATCTACTAATATAATATCTAACTATATAGATATATATATATCTAGGGCCTACTTTTCTTACTTTATTAGTAGACTATGTACTAATAGAATATCTAACTATATAGACATATATATATCTAGAGTCTACTCTTTATACTTTATTAGTAGCCTATCTACTAATAAGCTTCGTAATTCTATATATATCTATATATATTATTTACTTCTCTTACTTTATTAGTAGACTATCTACTAATAGGATATCTAACTATATAGACATATATATATCTAGAGTCTACTCTTTATACTTTATTAGTAAACAGTCTACTAATAGGCTTCTTAAATATATATATATTATAATTACTCTTCTTACTTTATTTATAGACTATTTATAAATACAATATCTAACTATATAGAAATATATATATCTAGAGTCTACTTTTCTTACTTTATTAGTAGACAGTCTACTAATAAGCTTCTTAATTCTATATATATCTATATATATTATTTACTTTTCTTATTTTATTAGTAGACAGTCTACTAATAGGTTTATTTAATATATATTTATTATAATTACTCTTCTTACTTTATTAGTAGACTATTTATAAATACAATATCTAACTATATAGACATATATATATTTAGAGTCTACTTTTCTTACTTTATTAGTAGACAGTCTACTAATAAGCTTCTTAATTCTATATATATCTATATATATTATTTACTCCTCTTACTTTATTAATAGACTATCTATAAATATAATATCTAACTATATAGATATATATATATCTTAAGTCTACTTTTCTTACTTTATTAGTAGACTATCTACTAATAAGCTTCTTAGTTCTATATATATCTATATATATTATTTACTTCTTTTACTTTATTAGTAGACTATCTACTAATATAATATCTAACTATATAGATATATATATATTTAGAGTATACCTTTCTTACGTTATTAGTAGACTGTCTACTAATAGGCTCGTTAAATATATATTTATTATAATTACTCTTCTTACTTTATTAATAGTCTATCTACTAATACAATAGCTAACTATATAGATATATCTATATCTAGAGTCTAGTTTTCTTACTTTATTAGTAGACTATCTACTAATTAGCTTCTTAATTATATATATATATATATATTATTTACTCCTCTTACGTTATTAGTAGACTGTCTACTAATACTATATCTAGATATAATAATATATATATATCTAGAGTCTACTTCTCTTTCTTTCTTAGTAGACTATCTACTAATATAATATCTAATTATATAGATATATATATATATTTAGAGCCTACTTTTCTTACTTTATTTATAGACTATCTACTAATAAGCTTATTAAATATATATTATTTACTTATCTTATGTTATTAGTAGACTATCTACTACTAAACTAGTTAATACTATATATATAATATTTATTCTTCTTACTCTATTAGTAGAAGATCTACTAATAGAATATCTAAATCTATATATATATATATATCTAGAGTTAATTATTCTTTTTCTACTAGTAGACTATCTACTAGTAATCTTATAATATATATTAATATATATTTAGTCTTTATTCTTCTTACTTTAGTAATTATCTATCTACTAATATAATATATTAATATATATATTTAGTATTTCTTTTTCTTAAATTATATATTTCTAGTTTACTATTAAGAGCTCTAGAATTATATTATATTAATAATTCGTTTTATAATATTCTTAGAGTCTATTTAGCATATCTATAATTTAATTTATATATATAAGATTTATATATAAGTAGTAAGTTAAAAAAGACTTATATATATCTATTTATATTATTTATTTTTTATAAATAAAATTACTTACTATTTAGTCTATCGTATATATATTAGTATATATAATCGTAGAAGAGTCTAACTTTAGAAAGTTTTAAGAATCTATCTATCTATTATATTAAAAGAGTATATTATTTAATTTTAGTAGTATATATCTTTATATATATAATTAGAGGAAGTAGAAGTAAAAGTATATACTAATATATATACTAGTTAAACGTTGATATATATTATAATATATCTATATATATTATATATATTATATTCTTATTATTTATAGTAGAATATTATAAACGAACTAATATATATAAGCTAAATAGGCTCTTATAAAATTCTTATAAAAAGAGATATATATACTACTATTTTAGTTTTTTAAAGACTATATACTACTTTCTTAAATCCTTAATTATTTCTTATTATAGATCTATTAAATATAAAATAACCTTTACAAATCCTTTAAATAAATTCATAAGAGTACTACTACTAGCTTTTAACCCTCTATATAACTTATCTATTAAACGTAAAAGATATATAGTTAAAAACCTAATTTACCTTCCTAATATACGTTCTCTTATTTTATTCTAAATTATAATATACTAGGTATATTAGTATTTTACTATTTATAGATAAAATCTTATTTCTTTAATAGAGTACCTTTTAACCTAATTCTTTATATTTTTTGTATCTTTTATTCTCGCTACTTAGCTATATATTATTTAAAGTACTTTATTAGATCTTATTATAGACTACTCTAGAATCTATCTTTTCTTAGTAACTAACTTTAAAGTAAGTAGATCTTAGCTATAATATATATAAGTTAATACCTAGAAAAGAAGCTCTAAGAACTTAAGTTAAAGGCTTCGTTCTTTAATTTATAATCTACTACTATTAAAAAGTAATAAGTCTTCTAACTTTTATAAATATTCCTCTGTAATATTTATAAAAAAGACTCTAATAACTAACTATAAAGATATTATATTTTAAGAGTAAGTATTTTAAGTAATCTAAGTATACTTTAAGATAAAAAGAGTAATCTAACTAATTAGCTAAAGAAGGTAGATATTAAGGAAGATGTCCTACTTAATATAGAAAGGAAACCTTATCTTTATCTTTTACGTTTTAGCTAAGTATAATTAAGATAGTAGTATTAAGAGGGTCTAGAAGTAGGTCTTTAAAAGTCTAAATACTCTTTATAATAGAGTTATATAACCTATTCTAGTAGGTATAGTATTTTCCTTACTCCTCTAATAACTAACTATCGTTTATATATACCTATAAAGACTATTAACTAGAGAATATAAAAGGAGGACGAAGGTATATAATAGATTTCTTATAGTATTAAAGAGCTATAGTTTTACTATAATATTAAAATTAGCTTAATTCTAAAGATAAATATAGTATATAAAGTAACTAATATAAACCTTTAAGCTTTAGTACTTATAACTTACTTAAATAATAAGGCAAAAAGGCTATAGATTACGCTATTTTATAACTTCTTAGTATTCTAGTTATAGACTATAGATAAGTAGTCTAGTAGCTTTAACTAGTTAATACTATAAGTGGGTATAGATTAGTAAGAGTAGTGTTTAAGCTTCGTAAGAATATAATAGTTATATAAGAGCTATTCTATATATAAAATCGTCTATTTAAAAGGATAAACATATAGCCTTAGATTTGTATTAATTATAGCCTATATCTTAGTAGAGATAGTAGAATAAGAGCGAGTCTTATAAGATATTATAATATTAAGTTTATTTTATAACTTATAGGTATAATAGGTATTATATTAGGTAGATTCTATAAGAGAAGGCTTAAGAGAAACTTAGATAATAAGTAAGTGTTATATAGTAAATTAGTAACTATAACTTATAATAAATAAAGTAAAGCTAAAGTAATTACCTATTTCTCTTTAACTCTCTTCTTTTTCCTAAAATATCTCTCTCTACCTCCTACTCTACTTTAAAGTACTATTTAAGCTAATAATTATCTTATAATAATAAAAGTACTACTATAGAATCAAAATATAAACTTAGTAGACTAGTAATATTACTTAGGCTATATATATATAGTAATTAATTTAAACTAAGGATATTACTTAGGCTTTTAGTAGGAAATAGGAAATAGTAGAAATGTATATAATATAGTAGAGTCTTAGCAGATACTAAAAGAGGTATAGCTATCTAGTATAGATGTTAAAGCTTTTAACTAGTATAGAGTAGTCTTAAATATAGTAGCTTAAGTTTAAGAATTCAACGACGCTATAATCTAGACTTCGAATATAGTAGATATACTAGAGCTTTCTAATAGTAGGTTTATAAATACTAATACTATAGGATAACCTTAAATATTATAGATTATTAAAGCTCTTAGAGTTTAAAAACTATAGTATATTCTTAATTATAAAGGATAGTTTAATAACTATTAGATAACCTTAATTATAAAAGATTAATACTATTTATAATTAATACTAGAGTATTCAAGGTTAGAAAAGGAGATAGAGTAGCTAGATTAATACTATGAGTTTATTAGGTTTAGTAGCTACTACTACTAAGATACGATTTAATACTAGAGCTTTTAGAGTTTAATAGATAATAGTATAACTTATATTTAAAAGCTACTAGAGTTCTTAAGAGTTTAACTAGTACTATAGCTTAACCTTAAATATACTAAATCAATACTATAGATTTAATAGTTTTAACTAGTACTCTAGGTTTATAATATAATACTAGAGCTCTAAGCTTAACTAAAAAATATAATCTAATATTTAGAGATTAATACTATACTTCTTATAATTCGACTAATACTAAAAGCTAGAAAGAGCCTTTAGAACTAGAATTTTATAATAACTTTAAAAGCAGCTAAGCACTTTACTTTATATTATATAGTTTAGCTAAGTATATTTACCCTTCTCTTATATTTAGTTACTAACTAGAGATATATAATATATAGAAACTATTATAAAGAACTACTTACTTATCTTAAAACTATAAAAAGATTTACCTAGCTATTAGGTTTAATTAGTAATATCTTTAACTTATTTTAAAAGCTAGATAATAATATAGAAAGAGTAGGCCTCTTATAGATTTCTTAACTAGTATTTTAAAATCTATATTACTAAAAATATTTAGAAAGTAATAGCTTTCTAAGAACTACTTTCTAAAGTAATAAATTTTCTTAAGGTAAGGTAAGTATTAAAAATCAGATTAAGTATAAAGACTTTTGCTTTTATAGTTTTAGTTATTATAGTAGCTCTTACCTACTTATAAGAGCTAAGATAGAAAGATGTATAAGAGCTACTACCTTACTTACTATCTCTGATTATAGTAAACTAAGTCTATTATTATATTAGGTTTAGTTTAAATATTTATAAGAGACTACTTTAAAAAACCCTCGCGTCTCTATACTCTTATTAACCTACTTACTAGCCTTACTTTTAATAGTTTATTATGTTTTTAGGTAAGTACTTATTTAGGTTTTTCACTTATAAGCCTACTCTTTTATATTACTATTATTACTCTTTATCTCTTTACTAGCTTTTACTCTTACTCTTAGTTACTAACTCTTTATAATTACTAGCTATCTTTTTATCTAATAATTACTATTAGTCTACTATTTATTAGATTTATATATAAGATATCTACTATATTATACTAAACTTATATACTATCTCTATAATATTATAATATATACTATATACTTTAAAGGAATAAGATAAGAAATTTAAACGCTCTAAGAAGCCTATTAGAATATAGGTTAATTATAGAAATAGAAGAGATATAGTTATTATCTTAAAATCTTATATAAGTAGTAGTAAGTTTTACCTAATATATAAAGAAATAATAAGATTATAGATTAAACCTTAGAATATAGAATTAAATAGTATTTATCTTATTCTACTTAATCTTATAAATACTAGATAACTTATAAAGAAGGACTATATTAGAAAGGGTATTATAGTTAATAAACTAATTAATTCTTTTAAATAGTTAATAAGTTATATATAAAATATTAATAATACTAGGAAACTCTTAATACTATATATAGTCTTTTAGTTACCTATATATAAGTAACTAATATTATAGGTAGATAATAATAAGGTAAAAGAATTAGAAGCTAATATTAACAACGAGAGTAATAGTAATATAGATTTAGAAGAACCTATAAGTAAGAAAGATCTCTAAGCTAGAAAGAATTAAGGTATAAAAAATTAAAATATAATAATACTATAAAGTAATAACTCTTCTAATAATCCTTAGTTAGTAGAATATAAATTAACTAGTAATAATAAGCCTTATAGTATACCTTATAGTAATTATAAGTCTCTAAGTATCTTTAATAAGAAAGCTAGTACTACTATGTTATAGACTAGTAGAGTAATAGAAACCTTTACTTTAGATAGTAGAGGTAACTTAGATAATAATTCTAATATTAATCTTATTCTATAACCTAAGGTTATCTTATAAACGGTTCTTAAGGGTTTCCTTTTTAGGATTCTTATAACTATATTCTTAAAATATTTAAAGAACTTTTAAATAATTTAATAAATTAGTTCTAAGAGTTTTAAAATATATATAAGCATAATTAATATAACTATTATTAATAATAGTTAAGCCGTCTTAGTATATATTAATAAGATAAGAGGATATAGTAAGCTAGTAGATATATATATCTTCTTTAGAGAAGTAAAGACTAGAGTATATTAAGACCTATAAACTAGAAAAGTCTACCTCTCTCTTAGAATAATATAATAAGTAGTAGTAGAAATATAAGTAATAATCTTATATAGAATTAATAGATTTTAAGTTAAGAAGGATTAGAAAGAATAAACGTAAGTTTTATAAACCTTAGTTCTATTAATTCTTCTCTAATTACTTTTAAGGTATATCTTATACTTATTACTAATACTATAATATTTTTTTTTAGAATAACTATAACTAGGTAGTACTAGAATTACTTATAAGTAAGGCAAGAGTAAGACTTACTTAAGATTCTCTCTTTTCTTAATATTAAGTAGTCTAAAGAGTATAATTTAGCTATTTTAACTAGATATAATAATTTAGCTAATATTATCGTTGTAATTATTATTAAAGAGCTTAAAAGGTATAGTATTAAAGAAGATAATAGCATAGCTAAGAAGACTAATACTTAAGATAATAATACTAATAAAGGTTTCTTAGATAATATAAATAAGAGTAAAATAGATACTTCTAGGCCTTCTAGGTCTAGAAAAAGGAAATATCTATTTAAAAAGAGGCTAGAGACTAGTAAGAAAAAAAAAAGTAGAATATTATAGAAGTAAACTTATAAAGCTACTATAAGTTTAATTCTTATTTTATTAATAAAGCTTCTTTAAACTAACTAAATAATATAGACTATTAAAAACTTAGATAACTCTAGTAAGGTCGAGCTAAGAGCTCTATAATAATAGCTTTATAATAGAGAAGATAATAATAACTAGGTAGGAATCCTTAATAATACTTCTAATAAGAAGACTAGTAAAGAGGCTAAAAATAATACTATACTAGCTCTATAATCCTAAGCTAATAAAGATAAACGCTATAAATAATAAGTTACTTAACTAAGAAAAGAGATAGAATTAGTATAATAATCTATACTTATAACTTATAGAGGTCGAGGCTTAATATAAGGTCGAGGCTTAATATAGAGTTAAGGCTTAATATAGAGTTAAAGCTTAATATAGAGTTAAGGCTTAATATAGAGTTAAGGTATAGATTATAGTACCTCTACTTAAAGTAGAATAACTAAGCGCTTAGAGGATTAGGAAGACGAACTAGATAAACTAGTATAATACTATCTATATAACTTTATACTTATAACTTTAGAGAGAGGAGAGGGAGGAGAGAGGGGAGTATGTTTTAAGAATATAATATACTAAAGTTAAGCTAGATATAGTATATAAATAGATCTATTAAGGAACTTTAATCTTTATTTAAGCCTAGCTTCTAAAGTAAAGATACTCTTAAGTAAAATCTTAATAAAAGGGTTTCTTTTAAAGTTTAAAAGTTAAATTTTTTTAGCTTAAAAGAGCTAAGATATAAGAGGACTAAATATAATATATAAATACGTTTAGTAGGTAAATTTAATATTACTCTAATACTAAGTTAGAAGGTAGTAAGTAATATAAAGATTTTAAATAGCTATAATATAATATATTTTCTTAATAAAGAATTAATTTATACTTATATATCTAACTTAACTAATTTCCTTTAAAACTACTCTTAGCTATCTTATGAAAAAAATCCTTTTAGCTAGTATAAATATAATAAAGTATTTAAAGTCTTTAGAGGTTCCTTTTATTATAAGATTATTTATTTAAATTTAAGACGCTTAAAAGTCTATAAATTATTATTAACTACTTAAATAGAAGAGGTTAGTATAATAAGCTAGTACTAGAAATTATTACTATCTTAGATAATAATCTAAAGAAGTATACTTATCTATTATAGTAAGGATTTCTTTAGTACTTATTAAGCTTAATAGACCTACTTAAAGTACTTACTCTTATTAGTTATCTAACTATTTTTAGATATTATACCTCTTATAAGTAAGGTTAATATAGAATTTAATAGTATTAAGTTATTTAGCTATTATAATATAGGTATTAAACTAAAGGATTAATTCTATATTATAAAATACTTTAAACTTTTACTTATCTTATACTTTTTACTATACTTTAAGTAATAACTTATACTTTACTACCTTAGTAAGATTTAGATATATAGAAAGATCTCTTCTAAGAGTCTATTAAGCCTAAAAGAATATATAGTATAGGTTTAAAGAAGAAGGAGTAAGATAGTAATAATAAACTAGCTCTTATTATAAGTAGGTCTTTTAGTTCTTAAATCTATTATAGACTTTAATATCTAGAACCTCTTAAATCGTTATATTATAATATAAGTTAGTAAAACTAAGATCTTTAAGAAGACTAAGGAATTACTTCTAAGTATTAAAACCTAACTTACTTTTATTACTACCTTACTTTATTAAAAATCCTATCTTAACTTATACTTATTAGATTTTAGAGAAATACTCTAAGATAAAATTAATATACTATTTATATATAATAGGTAGAAGTTCTATACTAGTAATTATATATAATTCTAGGTTATCTAGAAACCTAAAGTAGTATTTCTTAAAAATAAGAAGATTCTTCTTAGTAACATCTTTATATAGTACCTAAAACTAGATATTAGTATCTTCTTCTTTAACCTAATTATAAATACTATAAAAAAGCTCTTTATTATTTAAGAATAAGAGAGTAAAAGGTCCTAGTAGCTAAATAGATAACTTATAAATACTAAGTTTTTAAGATTTAGGATTAATTAGAGGCTAGTAGTATTAAAATAAAGTATAGAGAGTAGAACGACTAATAGCTAACTTCCTCTTATAAGATATAAGAAGTAGCGTAGTAAATAGAGCTTTCGAGGTTAGGCCTAGTAATTAATAGAAGAGTTAAGCTTACTACTTATTATTTACTTATAGTAATTTTATTAAAAGAGGGAAGTACCTAAGTAATATAGAGATATAAGGTATAAAGGCGTTTATTAAAGAGAGTATAAGAATTAGAGAATATATAGGAAATATAAGAGAGGATTAACTTAAGAGAAATCGATTTCTAAAATAGATATATTAAATAAGGTAGTAGAATAAGGGTCTAAGTAGTAAGCTATAGTCTAAGAAGTTTAAGCTATTCTAGTAATATAGGTAATATATAGATAATACTAATAAAATAAGAAAGTACTTTAAAAATAGTGTCTTAGGTTAAAATTCTACTTTATACTACTTTTATCTTTACTTACTAGTATACTTATTAAGGTTATTAAGTACTAGGAAATACGTAGCCTTACTTAATATACTCTCTTATATTAACTAATAGTAATACTAAGGGTCTTCTCTTCTACTTTCCTCTTATATCTTATATTTACTACCTTTATATAAGTTAAATACTAGATATAGTCTTTATTTCTAATAAAAAGAAAGCTAATATTAATTATTAGCTTAATAGATTTAATCTTACGTCTTAGAGTAATCTTTTAGCTTATAGTTAGGAGATTTTAAGCTTAGGCTTATAGCGAACTTACTAGCTTTAAAAGTAATACTAGAGAATTAGAGAACAGCTTCTTATTATATAATATAATCGTCCTTAGCTATAGTAGATCTAGTATAGTATATATTATTAATAATAATTAAGTTCTTAAGTCTTTCTTAAAAGATAAACTAGGTTATAAAGATCTTAAAAGAGAGGTGTTAATTTACTATAAAATTTAATTAGATAGTAGTAGCTTAGAATATATTCTAAGATTTTATAAGGTATAAGATTTAGAACTAGTATTATATAGATATAGTAAGACACTCTAATAAGCTCTATTAGTATATTAGACTAGCTCTTAAATACTTATAGCTTTATAATAGCACTAGGCTAAGAAGGCTTACTAGGGGCTAAGTTATTTATATTAGTATAATATCTTTTATAGAGATTTTAGTTATTATAATATTCTCTTAAATAAAAGATAATATCTAAAAATTTATAACTTTACTAGCTTAAGTATTAAGGATAGAGATACTTAGCTAAATACTTAGATATTATATAAAGTTTATAGTTAGTATCTAGAATATAGAGGTAAGTAACCTACTACTAAGATAGAAATCTTTACTCTTAGTTCTATTCTTTTTAAAATTTAGATATCTTATTCTCCTTTTTTATTAAAAAAGGATTCTACTATTTAATAGAAGTTTATAGCTAAGGATTTCCTACTATTAGAGATATCTAAACCTTAAATATAAGAAATAATTAAAGAGTATTAGAATAAGGAATATAAGAGTATTAATAAGATATATAATATACTAGGATATATTAAAGAAGTAATTTAAGGAAAACATAGGATAATTTAGATAGAGAATAAGATTAAAGGAGTCTAAATTACTTTATAAGGTTAACCTTACCTTTTCTTAAAAGTACTCTTTATCTCTTATAAAAAAAAATAAGTTAATCTCTAAGTAAAATAAAATAAAAAAAATTATAATTTAACTAAGTAAGTAAAAGTATAAAAAGATAAATTTAAAAGTATATAGTTTCTACCTTCTAGTAAATAACTTTATATATTATTATTATATTAGGTTTTTATTAATAACTTTAATATTATAAGTAGCTTTAGGATAAATTAGTAGTTATTACTAAAGTTATTATAGAGACCTATATCTCTATAATATATATATTATAACATAATAGCTTTAGTATAACGCTTTTCCTCTATAGCTTAAGTATATACTTTATTAAAAACCTCGGTTACTCTTATAACTATAGTAATATATACTTTATTAGAGATCTATAATATATTATAGATAATATAAGGTTCTATTATAATAGATAATAGTAGAATAGTTATATTATTATTAAGAGTTTATACTATTTTATAAGGTTATTATAACTATTAACCTCGATAATAACTAGTAAAGTCGAAAGTTATTTATTACTATAAGTATACTTCCTTTTTAAACGTCTAATTCCTATAGTTTAAACTTTACTTTATAATCATATTACTAATAATATATATATTAATAAATAGAAGAGATATATTAGAAAAAAGACTTTATACTTATATACTACTTAGTATTATATTATTAGTAAGAAAGTAGTTATTAGAATAATATAAGGTAGGATAAACTAGGGTAGAAAGAGGAGACTATTTAAATATCTCTTTAAGGTAATATAAGGTATTACTACCTAAAATATAGATAATTAAACTATAAAACTAAGGATATATTTTATAAAAAGGCTAAAGAAGAAAGAAAAAAGAGAAAAAAACTAAAGATAGATAAATATATAAAATATTAGTAGGCTTTCTACTACTAAAGTAAGTAAAACAGAGATTAACTATATAAAAATATTTTAAGATTATATTTATAGACTATCTACTAATAAAGTAGAAGAAATAGACTAAATAAATATATAGATATAAATATATTAGAAGGAAATTAGTAATTTTAAAGTAATAAAGATTATAATTAAATAGTAGTAATATTAAGCTAGAAGAAGTAGCTAGATTATAGACTATATTTAGATAGATTAACTTATATAAAAAGAGATCTAAAGAGCTTCTTAGTAATTAGTTTTATAATAAAGTAAGAAGAATAAAAACTATAAAGAAATGTATATTTATATTAAGCGACTTTATAAGTAGGCTATTAGCTAGTAGAGTATTAATAGTAGGGTAAGATATATAAATAGTAAATATATTTATATATATTTAAATAGAGTATTAATAGATAGTTTATAAAAATAAAAAGAAAAGAAAATTCTAAATATATATATCTATTTAGATAGCTTAGTAATAGATAGTCTACTAATAAAGTAAAAAGAATAAATATAAAAAATATATATTTAAGAAGAGTATTAGTAGGCTATTTACTAATTAAGTAAGAGAACTAGATACTAAATATATATATATAATTAGTTAGATATATTATTATTAAAGTCTATACTAATATAAAA